>JAWZSL010000013.1:27945401-28145401 GCA_034769285.1 Lutjanus argentimaculatus | reverse complement strand
TACTAATAATAGAGAAGACAGCCATAGAGAATAAACAAAGATGAGGGAAACTAACTTGCTGTTGACAGAAATCAGACAAAACAATCAAACAACTGACTGAAGAGATGCAGATATTTGTATTCTATTATCATTTCATATTAGAATATTTTCACCACTTTACTTTGCTGTCAGACAACCTTTTCTGACTGGAAACCACTGTTTTATAAGCCAAATATCTTTCTCTGCAAACCAACCAAACTCCATTGATAAAATCAGTCATTTTAGCTCACAGAACACAGGAGTTGTTGGTCTGCTGCTGCCTCAGTCTGTTTGTTTGTTTGTATTGTTGTGAGACTTTGGTGAATCTGAATTAACCTGTTAAATCACCAAAGTCACACAATGACAAACACTAACTAACAGATGGAGGCAACAGCAGACCGACAACTCCTGTGTTCTGAGGTAAAATTATGGTTTTTGTCAATGGAGTTTGGCTGGGTTCGAAAAAATGATCTGTGGATAGTGTAACAGTGGTTTCCCATCAGAAATCAATACCTAATACGACCCAGCATCAAAAAATCCAAACTATCCCTTCAAGACCATAAAATAAAATAAATTTTAAATTATATTCACCAAGATTCTGACATTTTTGAGTCAAATTAAAGCATTTTTTATGCATTTTCAAGCTTTTCCAGCACTTTTCAGTTGCAGTAAACTGGTACATAAAACATACTCTTCATCACGTTAAATTAAATGTTATTGTGCTGTAAACAATGCAAATGATGTTTCATGATATCATGATATTGCATCCTGTATAATCTGACTGAGCTGATTTCTGACTTATTTTATCTAAAAAGCAAACTTCTCAGTCAGGATTTATTGTGAAAATTTAAAAAATTACAATTTCCAGCAGTTTCGAGGACTTTCTCAAAAATCATCATCTCAGACTTTGATCAACATTTTTCACATTTTCTGACATCAAACAACTAATCAATTACTTCCGCTATGACGATAACTGTAAGCTGCAGCCCTCGTTCAACTGTTGGTCAGACAAAATGATTCATCTGCAGATTAATAGATAATAAAAAATAATCTGGACTATGTTTATGGACAGGTGTGATTTCAATAAAATGTAAAAAAAACTTATTGACACATTTGAGGCTGCAGCAGACGAGATGATGAGGAGAACTGTGTCGTGTTGCCTTCAGTGTGTGCAGGATTTTTGTGGATCTATATTTGATAACTTCACCATAAATTAATCATCTCTTCATGTTAGCGTGTTCATGCGTGTGTGCAGGCAGGCAGTGTGCTGCATGTTCACACACACACACACACTCACACACACACACTTTACTTAAAGCTACTATACTGTTACTGTTGAGGCTTTAACTGTTAAACACAACCAAGCAACATACATACAGCCATCATGTAGATACGGCTCAGAGGCACTTAAAACACACACACACACACACACACACACACCACACACCCCACACACACTTCATGTACTGTTAGCATGCAGCTGCCATCAATTATCAATGAAGGTCCTGAGTGCTCTGTGCGCTCTGCGTGTGTGTGTGTCCTCCATCAGTAACAGCCGAGGACACATGCCACCCTTTGTTCGACCAGGAAATGGAGATGTCATAGTGTTGCGTCAGCCTCACACACACACACACACACACACACACACACACACACACACACACACACTCTGTTAGCTTATTGCCGCCCATAAAATGCAGTGATGACTTCCACTCCTGTCTCATAACATCGCAGCGTGTTTGATGTAGCTCAAGACACACACACACAGACACACACAGATGAGGGCCGTGTCTCACGCTGACATAGGGGTGTGTAGTAACACCAGAGGCACAGAGGAGGGATTGAGGACAGAAAGACTGGAGACAGAAGAGGATCAGAGGACAACAGAAAGCAGTGAATGTTGTGTAACAGTTTCATCTGACAGCTCTCACACTCTCTTCTACCTGCTGCACCACATTCACTGATTTACTATTTGTGCTCAGTTTATACAGAATTCCCTCAAAGATTCTCACATTGAGACCAAACAAACAAAAAAAAAGTCATGTCATGTGTAACACAGTGCATGTAGGGGACTAGAAGTGGACAATGTGGGTGAAAGCATCAAACTGTAAACTGTTCAGAACTCAATTTAACCCTGATTCACAGTTTAGCCTCGAGCTAAAGTCGGGGATCTGGTCCTCATGGATCAGAGTAAAATCCAGTCACTGATGCTTAAAGCAGCAGGTTGATTTTTGTTTGCTGTGGCTGCAGATCACCTCAGATGCACCACCACAACCACGTCACACAGTCATACTTTACAGTCCACATGTGCTGACCTCTCCCTGACCCTCGATTTCATGTAAAAATAGAGAAACCTTCCTCAGAATCTGGCGCTCTCTGAGACTTTGTCAAAATACATAAACTCTTCCTAAAAAAGATCTCGGGGATTTCCACTTAAGACCCTCAGAGTTTGTTCATCTGCACGTTCTGCGAGATAAAACCCAGCGGGCCGCTAACAGGGACAGAGCCTGCGTCTCATTCATCTGTGTCCTCCACCCGTCTGTGTGCCTCGGAGCAGAGGGAGGAGAGACTGTTTGTTTGAACAGGAGGAGAGCAGCCAGCCAGGGAGGCTGTTTTTGGCTGCAGGACTCAGTTGCATAATGGCAGGAAAGCAGTGGGAGAGATTGGACTGGGAACGAGGGGAGGAAGAGGGGGAGAGGAGGAGGAGGAGGAAGAGGAGGAGGCGGTGGTCAGTTTCAAGTTTAAACTCTGGAGTGAAACCTGTGATTTGTTCCTCGACACGTCTCTGAATGCTGCAGGATTTTGGAGAATAAATCCTGCTGAAGGGACGAACACTGAGCTGCTGGTGATGTTTCTGTCTCAGAGTCAGTCTCAGTTCAGCGCTTCAATCAGTAATCAGCCTGTAATCATGTTATCAGTGTATCTGGGTGGAAACTGAATACTCTGGATTCTTTCTTATGTTCTGCAGTCGACTGTATTTAAGTGAAATGACAGGTTTGTACATATCAGAGTAAATGTTTAAGGATTCCTCAGATTCTCAGTAAAACACAGACTCCTGACTATCTGGAGCAGCAGGGGCTCATGGGAAATGCAGTAATGATCGGTCAACTCTTGTCAGAATAACAAATGTTCAGATTTTATCAGCAGCTGCAGTCAAAGAAACAAATGGAGCATAAACACATCTCAGATGTGATCAGATTTCTGAGTATTTTGTTTCTCAGCATCTTTTCATTCTGTTGCATCATTCTTTGGTTTGCTTTGAGGAAACTCCAGGTGTGCCTTGGGATTTTATAACTTAACAATAACACTGATAACATTATTTTTGCAACGTGCAACTCTACAAAAAGTTATTAATCACTTTTTAAATTTACTATCAGTGCTTTGCAAGCAGCCTTTTCCCAATACAGAGACAACTTCTATACCTTATCATAGTTCCTTTAACCAGGGTTTCTGCAGGTTTTAACAAGTTCAATTTAAGACCCTATAAGAGCTTTTTGGACCATTATGAACACAATTTAAGACTTCTACTACTTCACATCCATACTGGCTTTTAAAAAAAGTACATGCACTGTTTGCATTAGAGATTATTGGTTGTCCTCTAACACGATCTAACTTTAACAAACTGCAGAGACTAGAATGAGAGGAATGATATGATGAAACATCTCCTGGGAAAACAATAGTGATCTGTAGGGTTTGTCAACCGTCAGAGGTTTTGCCATACTGTTTATTTAACTGTAGCCATAACTTTTATGCCTCGACTTGTATTAGACCGTTACAAGAATTCATCAATAGCAAGAAAAGGTTCAATAGTTTCACTTAAATGCACCATCGACATGTGAGACAACAGAAAAAGTGTGGAGGGACAAAATGAGTGCAGACGGGGAGGAAATAAAGAAAGAACAGGTCTATTACCTGTGTGATGTGAAAAGGAACATTTTATTGTGAGAAATTTTTCAGTCGCAGAAAAAAATTGAGCCTAAACTTACGAGTGATGTAACTGCTGTGACATTGTGTTCAATGAGACACAAACACACGAAGAATGAAGAATATCAAAGAGACAAGAGTTTGTCACAGCAAGGAGACAAACTTAGTTTTAGAAAAGACTGAAGGCAGCAGGACAAAAGACTGCTGGAAGAGAGAGTTTGGGAAATCCTGCATCAGAGGACAGACAACGAGGCGACATTGGCTGCCAAGTGTTGTTTTTTCGGTTTTACTGCTGAAACACGGATCACCTATGACACTCTACAGGAAAATGAAGATGTGGGGTTTGGTTTAAAGAGCAATGGACCCTGAGACCACCAACAAATGCAGTCAGCATCTTTCTAACATGCAGTCTGATCAGCTGGATGCATCACCGCGGGTGACCACCCCATGAGGAGAGGAAGAGAGTGGATTAGAGCCGCGCTACAGCTGGGACTGAAGGCTGCTCCTGGATAATGTCCAGGCAGGAAAATCAAACGGACAAAATGAGACAAACAAGGGGAAACCAGCGACTGTTGTGACCGAGCTGGGGGGACAAAACTCATGAGACCCCAGCAGGACGAGGGGAGGAGGACTCTGTGTTTACATGGATGATGCTTCGTGCTCAAACTCAGTCACAGATGGCGGACGATGTTTCCCAGATGTTGAACTTTTAATGTAACGATGTCGACCAGATTATCATCACCGAAAAAATGACCTCATCCTTGAATCCTCGACCAATCTCTCTGACCAATCAGTGGTCTGCAGTGTTTCACTCCACCTTTTAGTATCAGATTAGCCCACCAGGAACCTCAACTGAGGTGACACCAAAAAAGTGCCAAGCAAGTTCGAGCCGAACTGTACCACGCAGAGGAAATGAAGCATATATCTTCATGTGTGCAGTCTGCAGACATCAGCGCCCCCGTGAGGCCGTGATGTTCTTTACACAGCAGAAAACTCAACTGTTGGATGGTTTGAAAATGGAGAAAAAGTTTGGCTGTTCTCAGATCTTAAGCACTGTCTCAAACTAATATTAATGTTAGAGTCTCACTGGAGCATGTTAGCACAGCCAGAAACCAAACTGGACGCAGTTCAGGTGACGCACAATGCATGATGGGAGATAGGCAGGGTCCACTCAGAGTGCTCATGTTTAATGTGTTAGTGAGAAAAGTCCAGACAGTTCGCATGTGTTGACATTTTATTCAGCATGTGTTCACTCAGAGATCATTTTCATAAATATTTTGACAACCAAACAACAGAAAATTATTCTCCATGTCTGCAAAGAGAACATCTTTCCACACTTTTTTTTGTTGTCGGTTGCCGAGTAACAGTGTTGTGTGTTTGACCTCTGGGGTCAAATAAATAACGTGTGAGTGTGCAGTGAATTAATCCAAACAGATGTGTGTGTGTTTTCACATTCAGAGAGATGCTCTCTGCATCTCGCCTACATCCTCCCACTCTTTCACCTCATCACTCCATCCAACCACTGTAACACTACACACACACACACACACACACACACTCGGTCATAATGTCGTCCTCTTTTCTCTCTGTATAAACATATAAAGTCTCATTAGTGACTGATGTTTATATAGAAACCTTTAAGCTCTTCAGCCGTCAGCTGGAAACACAGACACACACTGTTCATGATGTAGTGTTGTCCCAGTGTTTGTTACTGTTATGATTTCTATTGTCGACTCACGTTACACAATGCAAAATAAAAATGTGCATGTTTGCTAAGCAGAGACATGAAATCTGTAACATTCCTGGTTTCACCTCTCTGTTGAAACTGTTGTTAAATGAAGTGTTTTCAGACCCACAGGAGGTGTCGTTTGTGTAAATGTTCCAGTACAACTGCAATGTTTAATCAAATCATCCATTATTAAATTGAGTCACTTTTTCATTAAAAATGACCAAATTCTCTGATTTCAGTTTCTTAAACGTGAATATTTTCTGGTTTCTTTACTCTCTGACAGTGAACATCTTTGAGTTGTGGACAAAACAAGACATTTGAGGACGTCATCTTGGACATTTTTCTCCATTTACTGACATTTTATGGACCAAACAACTTATCGACTAATCGAGAAAATCATATACAGATTAAATGATAATGAAAACAATCATTAGTTGCAGCCCAACAGATTTAAATTCTTATTCATGATTACCTGTTACCTCACTTGTCAAAAAGTCTAATCAACCATCTCCTGAAAATGTTGGATCAACGTTGCCAAGTTTCTGATTTGTCTCTAATTTCAGTTGCTGCATTAATCCAACACAGTCATACTGACTCATTGTTTTATCCACTAATGAATTTACCACATGACCTTAAATATCTATATTCAGCTCTGCAGTTCTGTATTGAGTGAAAACTTTGTATGCAGTCGGACAGAGACGTGAGCGGAGCACCAATAATGAACTGGTTACTGCAGCTCTTTACAAAACCGATCAGCTGAAGAAAACAACTTGATCCACATGAGCTGCAGCTGCACAGTTCTGTGACGGTGATCATTTCTTGATATAAGCATCGCAGCACAGACTGTTTTCTTCACTGCTGGACACAGTAACAGCAGAACAGAGCAGAGAACTCCAGAATGTGGAGAACAGCTCCTGTTTTACTAAGTGAGGGATAATCAGCATGTAGGTGTGCTCTAAATGATTTTGAGGTCCGACGTGGAGGCGAAGAAGCACCACCCGGCGTGAGGTGACTCCAAATCATGTAATGCACACCTACTTGTTGATTATCCCTCTTACACTCTGGTTATTTGCCAACAATATGAAATAAAAGCATTTGCAGATTTTTTTTGTGAAAGTTTTGTGCTCAAAATCAAAAGTTATGAAGCAAGAGCTTACTGTTGTCATGACAATGAATAATTCTAGTCTCTTTTACAACCAAATTCAGCTGGCTTGCCAAAAGTTCCTTTTGTTTCCTTCCAAACAGTCATTTTTGAGGATATTCCTATAAAAAGGTTGCTCTGGAGCATATAAAAGGTGCCGCTTCTTCAATTTTAACCAGATAAAACAGGTTGGAGGAGCATGAAACTTGGGAGACTGATTTTTGAAGTAGGCAACACTTCACTCAGCCTGCTGACTGATGCACGGAGCAGGTAGGACGTCCTCATTTAGGAAAACTGAACCAATCAGCTGCTCTCTCGCTCCTTCACATCGCCTCCAAGTTATGTGAGCTCTGACAGCTGTGCTCTTTAATGTTGCTATGGTTACAAGTTGGGTAGTGGATGAATCTCAAACGGTGATGAAACTTGAGCTGAACTACGTGTGCGTTAAACGGTTTTAACACACACCTGCCAGCCGATCATACAACAGCATTCACCCAGACCACAGAATAAAGAATTATTCTCAGGAGGCTGAAACGTGTGTAAATTATTGCATTATAACTTTTTTTAATCAAAACTTTAAAAAAAAAAAAAAAGCTGCATGATCTCATACGTTTCTCTGCTCCGTCAGATATTTATCTCCACTGAGATCAGAGAGCTGAACTGCTGCTTGTGTTTTGCACTTCAGTGAAATAAAAATATGAAGGAATGATTTGGTGCAGAGTGCACAGAATTTCCTACATTAATTGATAAAGAAAACAATCTTTAGTTCCAGCTCCATCTCAGCATGCTTCAAACAAAGTGCTAATCAGATTGTCTAACAGCATTAGCCAATTTTCATAATTTTGTTATGAAGGCAGGATTTTTTTTTTTTTTTTCTGTTTTCTTGGACAGAAATTCAGAACAAGTATTTTCTGATGTCGGTATCAGTAAAGTTTGAGGTTCTGCTACTTTAAGTATTTTTATTTTGTGAAACACCAAACTTTTCTTCTCCATTTTAGAAAAAAAACACTCCAAAGTCTCTGAAAAGTTGGAGGAGGAGGAACAATTGAAGAGCAGCCATGTTGTATCTTGATGACATTCACTGATGTACCTGGGGTGGACAAAATATTAGAAACACCTCTCAGCTCTGTGGAGAGCAGGTCCCAGTTTTCCCGGTGCGTCAAACCTTCTCCGCTTCCCGTAAATGCCGACACACACGAGCCGAAGGCAGCAGCCAAATGGCTCCAGGATAAATGTGATATTCTCAGATAAACAGCACAATTATTCCCTCATATCCATTTGTGAATGGCCACTGTGTCTGTGCAGGCAGACAGATGGGCCGATTGTCGCTCCAGACGCCTGGGAACGTTCGACACTCACAACAACACATTGAGGGAGCAAAGCTGAGCTCTCATGCAATCAGACTGAGTCATTTTAATGAAGTTAAGCTCTAATTTGTCAGGCAGAGAGATGGATGGAGCAGGAGGAGGAAGAAAGAAGCCTTTTCTCTCTTCTCATTACTGTCTGTTTTCCAGAGTGGATCTGTGACCTTCACACAGAACAAAACCTGAACTTTAACTGAACCAGACGGAGCAGGAAGATACAGGTCGCAGCAGCTCCAAGAGTCTGTGATGATGTGATGAAGACGAAACTTACAGAAGAACAGCTGAACTGTCAGACGTAGATTAGGTCAAAAGGACTTTTATATTACATGAAATACATGAGGTGCATATTGTCCCCACGTCTCCATCACAATAGTTGTCTTTTCACTGAGGTGGTCAGTTGGGCTGCAACTAACGATTATTTTCATGGTCAATTATTCAGTCAATTATTTTCTCAATTAATCGATTATTAGTTGTTTGTTTTAAAATGTTAGAAAATGGTGAAAAATGTCAATCAATGTTTCCCAAAGCCAAAGATGACGCCGTCAAATGCCTCGTTTTACTCACAACCCAGTCTTGCATGGCCAGACGTCTTTTCAGGGTCTGGTTCCACACATGACACATGCTGCTATAATGGAAAAAACTCCCTGCCTTGTTTGCATTTCTTTAAACCAATCACAAACATCGTGGGAGGAGCTAAGCCCAGGATGCAGGACCGGTGCTGCTGCAAAATGCATGTCAGGAAGCGAGCTCACTGTAAAAGAAAAGCCAACAGCTGTTAGCCTGTTTACATTCGTACCATTAGCATCCCAGGCACTAATTTTCCGTTTTCAGCATGTAGGTTGCAACTCCGACTTATTTTATTTCTCTACTCAAAGAGTGAACTTTTCACTCAGCAATTTATTATGAAAGTAATGAAGCAACAATTTCAAGCAGTTTGTCTAAAATCCAAGCATTTTCAAACCTTGAAAACACATTAAACATTCAGATTGAAGAGTTTTCAAGGATGTCTAGCACCCGTGCAACAGAAAATGACCAACTCTACCTGCAGAGAGGAACAAAACCGATTCTGCAGGAACAGTCTCTGTGCATGGCAACTACAATAAGATATAGTTCAGGGAGATATTGTCAGTAGAGCAATAAAAGGTCAAACTTTGTGTCAAGGAGCTTCTTGAAAATGAGATGGTCCATCTCAAGGAGTTTATCCTTCTAATAAATTTAACTTGCTCCACCATAAAGACCTCCTCACCATCACATTCTGCCTCTCTACATGACGGACGCACTAATCATCCAAAACAGAAGCAAATCCTAAAGAAACTTGACTGTAACGTGCACATTTTCCTTATTTGGAGAGGAAAGAGCAGTGGTATCAGGTCGGTGCTTGGATGCTCTGGGATCAGATTGAGAGAGAAAATCAGAACAGTTCATCCCAAATATACATCACGATAGCAGATTTTACCCACACTGCTCACAGAGTAAAAATAACTCGACTCAGATGGAGGATGATTGGTGAGAACGTGGAGACAGGCTCGATAGTAACAGATGAAGATGGATAAATTATCAGCTTTTACTTTCACTGGAAACAAGTATAACACAGATCAGTGTGTGGGCGTCTGTGGGCGGCAGCTCTCAACACACACATACACAAAAACACACACAGACACGCACACAGAGGAGGAGGAGACGGACATTTTGTGGCCAGTGAAAGAGTTTGAGGTAAATGGAGAGGAGGAGGAGGAAGAGGAGCAGAGAAGGAGAGGAGTGGGTTTAATGGCAGCTCCACGGGGAGCAGATAACCTCCTTTTACTTATCAGGAGGAGAGCACTATCACACACACACTCTCTCACACACAGGCACACACACAGGCACACACACAGGCACACACACAGGCACACACACAGGCGCACACACACACACACACACACACACACACTTCTGACACCGAACAGAGCAAATCAGAACATCAAGAGCCAACAAATAGCAGAACAAACCAACAAAAACCAACAGAAAACACCGGGAAACCAGTACACACACCAGTTTTACTAACACAAACCTGCACTCACCAGTAAGACAAACCAGTACACATCATTCTCAGAGCAGTACAAATAAGTAGAGACCAGTTTGAGGCCAGCAGAACCAGTACAAACCATAGTACAGTACATGATTTGTTGCTCTAATATGCCAAAATATTTAACACAATTAGAACTACATTTCCCAGAATGCCCCTCCTCACAAGCGCTACAAGGTAAGAGTTAAAATAATTTTAAAAAATGAAAGAAAAGAAAGAAAAGGAATGAGATCAGAGAAGACGAAATAGAAGGAAATGAAGAGGAAGAAAGAGGAGGAGGAGGATGGAGGAGGAGAGAAGGAGAGGAGAGGAGGAGGAGAGGAGGAGGAGGAGAGGAGAGGAGGAGGAGAGAGAGGAGGAGAGGAGTGGAAGAAAAAGATGAAAAGATGTCAGTAAAAGTAAGAAGAAAGATGAAAGATATTAGCGAGGGAATGCATGAGGAAAGATGGAGTGAAGGAATGCGAGGAGGAGGAGGAGGGAAAGGAAGGAGAGGAATGAGGGATCAGACGGCAGGAGGAGGAATGAAGCACTCGAGATAAACAGCAGAGGTCAAGAGGACTCTTCAGAAGTCTTTCTGATCCGTCCGTCCCTCTGAGGAGGACGACTGTTTACTGCAGCGAGATGAGATCTGATTTCATTAAACAGATGATATGATGACGGGACACAACATCATCATCATCATCATCATCATCATCATATGAGACAGAGAGACAAACTCTCCAGACTGACCGACTTATGAGTCTTTGTCCAACTTCATTAAGATGGAATCAGCAAACTTTACAGTCCAGGACAGCAGTCTGTTACCCGTCTGTCTCAGAGTATGGACAGAAAACACCAGAGACGAAGTGAGAGAAGGACGACAACTTTCAGTCAAACTTGTCCAAGACTGAGGAGAAATATTCACATTCAATTTATGGCTGCCACTAACCATTATTTACAATCATTTAGTCCATAAAATGTCAAAAAGCCCAAAAGGACGTCTCCAAATGTCTTCTTTAGTCCAACCAACAGTCCAAAGCCCAAAGACTTCATTTACTGTCAGAAATGACAAAGAAAAGCAACAAATCTTCACATTTAAGAAGCTGAAACCAGATAATGTTTGACTTTTTTGTTTTTTTGAAACTTGACTGAAATAATTAATTCATTATCAAAATATTTGGCATCTAATTTTCCTTTCAATTGATTAATTGTTCAATTGTTTCAGCTCTAATCAAATTAGCTTAGTTCTCATCTCATCAACCACAGCCTGATTCCTCCAAGCTAAAGGTTCAACAATAAGGACTGCTCACTTGCCCGGGCCAGTAAAGCGCCATGATGGGTAAGTCATTCTCGACTGGACAAATGTTCAAAAAGATTCAACTTTTTTGATAACTGAATGATCATTAAAGTAATTGATGATCATGATGATCAGGTTTTCAGCCTCTCAGATGTGGAGATTCTCCACTTTTTGTTTATTATCAAACTAAACTGAGTATCTTCAGGTTTCACTCTGACAAAACCAGACATCTGAAGACATCAGCATGGACTCTGGGAAACTGGGATGGACATCTGTCAGTATTTTCTGACATTTTATAATTTTGCAGCCCTTCATTACACATGACAAGTAACTTCAGTCTCAGTTGTTACTTAGTAGCTGCTAATAAAACCATTTTTACAGGGGAAGTAGATTTCTGACCCACAGGCCCAACTGGGCAGGTTGAATCCTGAAGTCTGAAGATCATTTCAGTTCTCACCACACACTGATGCAGAAATATGGAAATATGGGACTGTTATATTAATCAATAATAAAAATAAGTGATAAATTAGTCGTTAGAGCAAATAAACATTAATAAAAGGTGCAGCCCTGGTTTGACTGTTATTAAATGTAAATTTGCTGCCTGGTTGGTTTCCCCACAGGAAATGATTAAACTGAGGCAGTGACCCACTCTGATATTAACATTATCTCATCTCATGAACTATTTATTAGTAATTTAGTCAGTCACACACACCACATACATTCATAAATACATAAATACATAAACACAAGTCATCTGCTGTGCAAAATACTACAACTACCATCTCTACTACGACTATTAATAGTTAACTGTTCCTTCCTCCAGCTGGTGAATGTTTTATGTCATAAAGTCAATGAATTTTTGATGATGTCAGAGGAGGAGGAGCTCTTTGGAACAACAACAATAACAATAACAATAAACAATAATAATAATAATTATTATTATTATTATTATTATTATTATTATTATTATTATTATTATTATTATTATTATTATTATTATATAAGAATAAGTGTGTGTTTTTGTGTGAATGTGTGTTCAGTCTCTGGAGGGAGGATCTGTAGAGAACTGGTTGTTCCCAAACTCTCTGATAGAAGCAGGACGGATCACAGAGGAGGAGGAGGAGGAGGAGGAGGAGGAGGAGGAGGAGGAGGAGGCTGGAGCAGCTGGGACAGAGCCAAGAGGGGGGAGGGGGGGAGGAAGAAAAAAGTGGTGAGTAAAATAAGAGTGAGGCACGAAGGAGTAAAGAAAGAAAGAGGGAGAGAAGAAATTTTTTAACCCCCCCTCTCCTCGCTCCTTTAATTTTCCTGTTTTTGCTCCACCCTTATTTCTCTCCTCCACCTCCTCCCTCTCTGAACTCCACCCGTCCTTTTCCATCTTTATCAACACGTCATTCTCTTCCTCTTCCAAATCACACTTTTCTTCCTCCTTTTCCTTATTTTTTTCCTCCTCCACCTCCTCCTCCACCCTGCACTCTTCGTCATAATGTTCAGTGACGGCCAGAGCTAATCTCACACACACACACACCCTGCTAAACCACATGACCCACACAGCCAGATGTGTTCTGTACGCCTCACACACGCTCTTCAGTTGACCGTCTACAGATGTGAAGTCTCTGCAGACAAAACTTCTCCTCCTCGTCTCATCTCTCTTTTACAGAGTCAGTCTGTTATCTGACCTTTAACCTCTTCTCTCAGTTTCTACACTCATATATGAATAATATGTGAATGTTTTTATTCCACAGTCTCTACACTGAACTGTGAAAACAACAATATCTCATAAAACCTCCAACATTTTGATTTAAAGTGTTCAAACTCTTAACGAAATTTAACATTTATGTGTTTGTCTTCAGAAACTCCCACAATAACACATAACTGTCGTGTCTGTATGTTAACTTTGGTTAAAAATGATTTAATGTTTCACCTTTGTGACACTAAACTTAAAAATTCATTCATCAGGAGTCTGGAAACTGTTTTTTCTTCAGAGAACCACACGGTTAATGAATGAGCGCGACTGTTCTGCTCCAGAAACTCACAAGCACACACACAACTAGAGCTGTAAAGATTAATCGATTATTAAATGAATCAACAACTATTTTAATAATCAATCAGTTTGAGTACTTCTTTAAAAAAAAGTAAAAATTCTCTGATTTCAGCTTCTTAAATATGAATGTTTTCTGCTTATTTTTATGTTGTGAACAAAACAAGGTGTTTGAGGACGTCATCTTGGACTTTTTCATCATTTCTGACATTTTATGGACCAAACAACTTATTGATTAATTGAGAAAATGATCGACAGATTACTAGACAATGACAGTAATCGGCAGTTAACATCAGATCATAATATAATATTATTATAATCTTGTCTGTTTTGTTTTCTGCCTGTTTAAATGTACTTGTTGTTATTATGGCTGAATAGTATGCAAGAAAAAGATCATTACCATTATTTTGACAAAGTGAAACTGCAACATAAGCCACAGTTTTAGTAGAAATGGTCATTTCTGAATTTCATTTTCACTGAAAATAATATAAAAATGATGCTGTGACAGTTGTTGTACCAAACAAACAAGTTTCCTTAACAACTGGAAAATATGATCTGCAGGCCGGAGCACCACATTGCTTCATCAATAATGGTTTATTGTGACATATTTTACCTTTTCGATTTGGATTTTGCGCTCAGCATTTTGTTAATATTTGGATCCGTTTTTCAGCCCTGGTTCTTGTTTTGTCCTGCTGTGTGTTTTGGCCAAGACTGACCTTAAAAAAGAGGTTTTTAATCTCACAGGGAGCCTCCCTGGTTTAATAAAACACGTTTTTATCTGAGTGAAACTGAACTGTAAAGTGTTAAATGTGTCTCTCTCATCACTGACATGAAGTGAGTCAATTAATCGACCAGCTGTAGGGACGAGTTGTTCCACATTCACTGCTACTAAAGAATCTGGACATCAGCATCTGACACTGGAGTTTCTGTGTCGGTCGGCACCAAACTGATAACAAAACTAGACCAGCAGCAATTAGTTGATCAGCAGAGTTTTAATCTGCATCTATTTTAATATTTGTTTACTCATTTCGTCCCTTTTTTAAGCAAAAGTCCCAAATATCCACTGATTCCAGTAAGAAATGTGTTATTTTGCCGTATGTTACAGGTATCTGGATACATTTTGCTTTTGGACTGAAGCAGCTTAAATTCATCACTATGAGCTGTGGGAAATTATAATTTCATAGACATTAAATGAAACCGTCCTTCCAGGATTTTGCTGGCTTTTTTAGGATTGTTGCTGCCTAAAATGCCTGATTTCACAGAAGCTTTTCTAAAAATACTGTTATGCATGCTGTAGTATTTTTAGGTATTTTTTGCAGGAGTGTGTGGAAATTGCAAAGAGAAGCTGCAGTTTTTTTGATTTCTTATAGAAGTCATTAAAAATCAAAGGCAGCATGTTGCAGGGAGAATAAAACAGCACTTTGCTCTGGATTACAAAAGTTCTAACCTGTAAACGAAGAAGTGAGAGTGCACCTGGAGGATATTCTACAAAGAAGCAAAACATTTTTGGAGCTCAAAATATAAAAGTGCAAAGGTTTATAAAAGTCAATAACAAGGACAAACCTCGTCTTCTTTTCAGTACCACTGACAAAACAAAGTACATGATAAACCACTGAGCTGGTTCATTGAGACGTGTGTCACATGTGTGACGTTTACACAGGGAACTGCTATGATTGGTCGAATCTGAGGAAAAGTTGCGGTGATTGGAAAAAATAGCAAGGGATTGGTTGAATTTGTTTTAATTGTTCCAGCTGCAATGTCCTGAGGGACGTCTGAGGACATATCTTTCTACAGAACCATTTTCTTATTTTTAAATGATAAATTACATTATTATTGTTAAAATGATGCTAAATTTCTCACTGCATCATTTGTTTTATGTCTTAACAGAAACCAGCCCACCTGCTGAAATACAAGAAAACAAACTCTTAACTGCACAGCTCAAAATCAATTCATCCTCCCTGTGTGATCTAAGAAAACTTTTTAACAAAGCTTCACTGTCTCGTTCTTTTCATAAATGTCAATACTTAACTGCTTCACATTAATTATTAATTCATCTTAATGGACTGAATAGAAATCACTGAGTAGAATATTAATATTAATCAATTAAAGCTCAGATCTGCTGCTGGTTGATATGATACACATAATGTGCACTCTTCATGTATTTAACTGCAGTAACTTGTTATTTAAAGTAGTAAGAACAGAAATACATGCAGTAAAAGTACAGCAGTACATCTGAAGATGCAGGTTGTTAAATTTAACTCTGGCTGTAATTTGAGCTCAACGCTTCTGCCAATAAAGATTTTTAAACACCTGTAAAATGATTTTCAGCATCAAACTGATCAAAAATATCCAGAATGTGTTTGACACTTTGTCTCCTGCAGCTTCAGTCCAAAAATAACACAACACACACACACAACATATGAACACACACGCTGAAACACACACAGCACGCAAACTGTCGACTCCTCACAGTCCAGATTGGAGGGTCGGCTGTGTCGTCATGGCGATCCATCCCATCATCTCGCCCTGGCCACATGCCAGACACTTTCACTCTCTCTCTCGCTCTCTCTCTCTCTCTTCAGCCCACAATCCTGCCCGGCTCATGTTGCAGTGCATTGTGGGATGTCAGATCTAATCTATTCCACAGGCTCTACGTGTGTGAGTGTGTGTCTGTGTGTGTGTTCAGTGACTGTAGCTCTTTTGTTCAGTGTGTGTGTTTCCTGCTGATCAGAGTGTTAAAGTGGATCAAACACATTCCTGGACAGAGCGACAGACCGCCCACCTGTCGCACTGACTCACCTGTCTGTCTGTCTGTCTATCACACAGTAAGTCAGCTGTAAAGCCCCCAAATACCAAGGAGCTGGAGGGGGAGGAGGCAGAGAGGTTCATGGGAAATGTAGTATCTATTTGGAGAAACATTGCAGCTTTTATGTTATCTTTTGCCAACTGTTACTAACATTAAAGGTCCAGTCTGTAGGATTTAGTGGCATCTAGTGGTGGGCTTGTAGATTGAAAACACTTTGTTTCACTCTCAAAGTGTGCAGGACAGTGGTCTGCAACCTGCGGGTCTGAAGCAACATGTGGCTCTTTTGCCCCTCTCCAGTGGCTAATATTAACAATAATAATATTAATAATAATAATAATATGAAAAAAATAATGGTATTTTCCATTTATCATTGTTGTAAGTCTAAAGTAATTCTCACATTCCCCAGTTGTAAAAATGTATAAATCAAAAAATGTTGCTTAGGTGCACTTCCTGGAGTTACAATGCATTGTCTTGAGGTGCACTTTGGATGGTGATACTTGTGTACCCGAAAACAAAAAAATCCCAGACACTCTCTTTTAAAACAATTAAAATGCCTTTATTCATGTTAGAACCTAAAGTCTTCAGCCTTGAGGTTTAACATGATCATGCCGTGACAATAAAGGCATTGGTGCCTCTGAGTTTTTTCTGATTTTTGAGTATTAGTCTACATCTCTGGCTTGGTGGCTGGTGCTGAGTCTCCATAGACGAGCTATGGATGCCAAATCTAAAAAAGAGAAAGCACCAAGGAAAATATAAAAATAATTGTGGCTCCAGACAAATTTTTCTTTCATTTTTTGGTCAACAACAGCTCTTTTGAGAGTGAAGGTTGCAGACCCCTGATGGAGGAGAACCTACTGTGGCCACAAAACTCTTTCCTGCAAAAATCACAAATGTCAGTATCTAGAGCTGATGTTTGGTTTGTCCGTTCTGTAGAAATATGGCGGTGCGACATGGTTACCTTGCAAGGCAGGTGGATTCATGAGATTCTGTCTCTTCAGACTTAAAGTATCCGTTTGTGTCGGCACCAAAAGTGGTGCAGCCAATCAACATCCTCAGAGGGACTACTGGCAGCGATGGGTGTGGTTTTAGGTGACGACGGCAAAAAGCGTCAATGGAAACGACTCTATCTCGAACAAAAAACTGTGGCTCCTGAAGAGGTTAGCGTAATAATAACTGTAATATTTATCATATTCTCTTATTAACATATAACAGGCTAATGGTTAGCATGCTAACGTTGACAGAAATTCAGTCATTTGTATCCTGTCATTGCTTCACTTGTTTTCATCTTTAACTGGTGACAGGTATTGATAACCAGTGCTAAACCAGTACCAATACCAGACTGCTCAGTGCTGGAACATTGATTGGCTCCTGGACAAATGATACTATAATCTTTATGTAACCTTACATAAACAGCTGACAGGGCAAAAGATTCAAAAACATGTTGAGCAGCTAAATGTAATAACAAAGAAAAATAAATAAAATAATTTTACATTAAATTAAAATAACTGTTGAATCTTTTAATGCCATGCCTTTATTTATTGTACCAAATTAAGATGAGTAACATCAGTAAGAGTATCAATAACTAGCAGCATTGATTAGCAGAATTGATTTCAGTATCAATAAAAAACAAAACTCATCCCTCTCCTTTAAAATTCTGACTGAGGAGTTTTGTGAATCGATGCTGGATTGCTCCACGAGACTCTCGATAAATCTGTGAGCGGATTATTTTTCCACTTCAGTCAAACAAAAAACTTAAAGCTAATATCAGCATTAAATATCTCCATTAAAGCTGAACAGACATGAAGAGGAGCAGGATCTGAGCTGCTCTTCATCATCTAACAGAGATATTAGTGTGTGTGTGTGTGTGTGTGTGTGTTGTGTGTGTGTGTGGTTTCTTTATGAATGTCCACTCAGTCACTCAGTCAAGGACATGTAGCCCCTCCCCCTCCCTGTCCAATGTCATCAAACTCATTTCCCATGATGCCAAGTGTGTCAGCGGGTATTTGTGGGTAAGGAATACTCTGGTGTAAATCTCCTTAATATCTCACACACACACACACACACACAAGCTAATATAATATAGTGTATGATGTCATCGCGGGGTCGTGTTACACCTCTGCCCCGGAGACGGGAGGGTGGAGGTCAATGATGTAAGCCTCTCTATCGTCATAGCAACACTGGAAAAAAAAAAAAAAGCAGCTAAAGTCAATCCAGGCTGAAAATCTGATCTGAGTTTCCAGGAAAACGTCCTCAGAGTCAGAGAGCAGTTATGACCAGAAAGGTGAATCACAGTGAAAACACAACACATGAAGGAAATTTCTTCAGACCAGCAGGTTCACAAGTCCTCCAGAGCCTTTATATGTTTTTAACATGACGGCTAATCCACAACAACAAAACATGAGAGCTGGGACACATCACTTTACCGTCTTCAGAACGGCCACGCCCCTTTTTCACCTGACTGGTCAGAGGATTTAGGCTCCTAATGGCTAAAAAGTGATATTAAAGTTGCAAAGTCTTCTGGATTTGAATCTGTTCACGGTGATGATCGGTGGAGGAGTGAAGGAAAAGATAACAGGCAGCTGAAGTTCTGTTGTTCAGTGTGAACGAAGCTTCAGAGACAGTTTGCAGGTCTGCAGCCCAGAGGCAGCGTCCCAGTTTCAGCTAATCACTCATTTCCTCTCAGTGTCTGTCTGTGGACCCCACCCTCGCTTCAGAACAGCTACGCCTCAGGGTCTGCACACAATACATTTACATTTTTATACACACACTTTATACTTCAGCTTCACTACTGCAGAAACTGATACTGCTCTTTTTACTCCACTACATTTGTCTGACAGATTTAGTTACTTCTTCATCTCCTTCCTGTCCAGTGAAAACCACATATCTCCAAATGTGCTGATGTTGAATCTTTGTCACAAACTTTTATGTTCTTCAGCTTAAAAAAACTCTTTAAAAACCCCCTCGGATCAGCTGGAAAATGAAAACAGGCCAATATCCTGACTATTTTCTTATAGACCATGATGCATTTCTGCAGATTAAATCAGCCAATAGTATATAAAGTTGTCAAAATGAGCTCAACATATGCAAGAGTAAAATGCAACATATACATTAATGCAAAAATTCTGTGATGAACATTTTGATCACCATGATCCAACTTCTACACTTTGAATCCTATCAAAATAAAAGTTCATTTTACTTGTGAAAAAGTTAAAAGAAAAAGAAGAAAATGTTTTGCAAATATTTCATCATTTTACTGATTAAATGACTATTAAACTTGAAACTGTGGGAAGATTCATTATTTTAAAGCATTTTATCATCTAACACATTAATGCAGTAGTAATCTTGATCCAAAAACTTCAGGGTAGTAATTTTACTACGTTCTACCACACGTCCTCCACCACTGACACATGCACGCACGCACACACGCACACACGCACGCACGCACACACACACACACACGCTACAGATGGTGGTGTGTCGTGTGTCGTCTGACCACATCTGGAGGCTTAAAACTGAACATTTCATTTATCAGGAATGTGTGTGTGTGTTGTGTGTGTGTGTGTGTGTGTGTGTGTGTGTGGAGTGTGTGTCACAGAGAAACGCCCTCAGCTCCATGGAAATCAAATTAAATGAAGTTCTGCTGAAGGTCAAAGCAGTGCATCAGTGTGTGTGTGTGTGTGTGTGTGTGTGTGTGTGTGTGTGTGTGTGTGTTTCCCATATGACAATTTAAAGTAAATGCATGTGGACAATACGTCACATTAGTATCACGGTAACACGGTAACACACACACACACACACACACACACACACAAGTCTCAGTGTGTTAAAGTGAATGGACATGACATGAATCACAACAACACTGACTGACTGTTTGTGTGTATTGTTTTATATTTGGGCTGCAACTCACGATTATGGTCATTATCAGTTAATCAAAATTATAAAGAAGTATTAAAAATGACAATTCTAAACTTAATAAATACAATTTATTGATTATAAAATTTGGCAATTAATCAGACAGTTTCATATAGTTTATATTTTGAGTTTTAAACAAGCAAAAAAATTTAAGCCAACACTGAAGTGCCAAAAACTGCAGTTCCTCAAATGTCCACTTGAGGCTGCAAAGGTGATTCAATCCCTGCAGAGCCTCGTATTAAAATGTCAAACTTTACAGCAGAAATAAACAACATGCTACAACCTGGCTGTGACGATTACCACATTACCACGGTCATGTGATCCCTACTGTAGGGTCGTGCTCATTATCGTCATCACCGCAAATGTTATTACTGTTACCGTCACAAACAACAAAACCGCAAAAACATGGAGGATTTTGAAACCAAAGCAGGGGGTCAAAAATTTGAGTTTCTTACACTTTGTTTCCTGCATCCCAGTGACTTCAAAAGAAGGAAAATAACAAAATAATTAGTAGCAGACATTTTTTTCTGCAAACAATAGTCAAATTTCAAATTTGATTACAGTAACAAAGAAAGGTCTATATTAATTAAGCTGCTCTTCAAAACTTCAATGTCAAAATTTTTCATAAAAAAAAAAAATAGAGGTGTAATAATTTGTTATAAATCCTAAGAAATATGGGAGAACTGTAACCCCAGGAGGAAACTGGGAGAGGACAATGATGTCTTCTGGGAAAATCTGTTAGTTTGGCAGTGTGTGGGAGCTAACAACAACAACAACAGATTTATTCTACCATGCTGCAGATCAATGCTGGATTACAAAGCTTCTGACAGAGATATGATTGAACCGAAGCCGACGTTGTAAAGATACAATGCTAACATTAGCATCAGACATTAGCCTTTTCTGCTCAGTTTACTTGAGGGCTAAGCTCCCTCACTTTTCCAGCAGTTGTAAAGCATTTATTAACTGACACCCTGTAACCTGAACTGTACATTTACTGCCACACTGACAACTGACTGCTGAGTTAAAGTTTCTTCTCTGCTGTGAGCAGCAGCGTCGCTCTCAGTCTGATGTTTGCTCTACCTCATTTGCATGCTCCCCAAACATTACACACTGACATGTTCCTTGAAGGGAGTACGCTGCACTTATGACAGTATCCTTCAATGATTATTAGGCGGTCACAGGAAACTGCAGGAATATGTTGCCTTTTCAAAGAAAATCCATGTCGTCACAGGCCTACTTGACTTCAGATTCCAGAGCAGATCTAGTCAAACATGAGAACACTGATATTACACAGATGAATCTCACCTATAGGAGCCTGAAAACAGTGACTTTGTGAGTACAGCGGCTGTAATCAGTCCTTTCACCTGCTGCATCCATCTCTTTCTCTGGGGTTTTGCTGCCTCATCTGATGTCTGCAAAACTAATTATGCAGCAGCTCAGACTGGACTGAACAGGTCAGTGTTAGAAGACAGAGAGGATCATGGGACAAAGACAAACTCTTCTTTAGCATCCAATTTTCAGGGCTGATGGAAACACTTGATTTTTCTCACCTTCAGTTTATATGTTCAGATTTTTCCGTCTCCTCGGCCTCAGCAGCCATTTGCATCTATCAGGGAATAAACTTACAAATGGGAGCAGAACGCCTTTTTAAAAAACATGCTCGTGGAAAATGCTTCCTGCTGCAAATTAGCTCAGAGTCTTCATAAACACTCTGTTCACATATTTTATTCATGAGATATCACAGGCGTGTTACTGCAGCTTATGTACTTTCTCCTCTTTTTCTTACTTCTCCGATGGAAATTAACATGAACATTTATGAGTTAAGCAGCTTTCATGACCAGTTTGGCCTTTTAAAAGCTGCATTTATAATCCCATGAAACACACACAGCACGCTCTGGTTGACTCCTCAACTTCTGAGATTTTAGAAAAACCAAAAACTTAATCTTTAGTTGCAGCAACTTCCAACGCATCAGGATGATTCATGAAGCTCGAGGTGAGAAAAGAAGGAAAACAGTAGAAGAAGAGGAGAAACTGTTCAGTGTGTTTGACCCCTGCTGAGGTTAAACCTGTTCACCTCGATGTAACCCAGCTATGTAAACACACACATTCACACACACACTGAGGAGTGAAAAGAAGCAGGATCACAAATAGTTCAGATACGCCATGCTTCACTGATATCAGGATGTGTGTGCAGGTTTTATCTCCACTAATATTTTTCAGAGAGAAAAGTTGTCCTGCAGACAAGAGGGATAAAAAAAGAGGATATTTTGTTCCAGATCGTCGACTTTAAATTTCCAAACATCATTTTACAATCCAGCTTCATGTAATAAAGAGTCAGAGTGTCGTCCAGCACCTCCAGCAGCTGACAGGAGGTGACAGAGTTCATCAGTGAGCCAGCCGTCTGCACACTTCAGAAACTATTCAGATCAGAGATGAAGTGATAAAACACCCAGGGTCCAGCTGCATAAAAATAGATCCATAACTTTAAGTCAGACTTACTATGTAACTTCACTTGTTGCATAAAGTTTCCCCTGGTGACTAATGAAAGACTTTGGTAACCAACGCATTAAAGTGAAAAAAGGTGGGTGCAACGCCAGAAGACTGTAGCAGGTTTGACGCCCGTCAATAATGTGGGGTGCCAGTCAGAGCCGAGTCTGACAAATAATAAGAAAATGGAGCGAAAATAGTTTTGTCAATCCAAACAAAAGAATGAGCAAGCAAAAGAAAAACAGCAATGCACAATCACACAGCTAGATCACAACTTCATTCAGCTTTCAAAAAGGTGTATTCACAAAAGCAAACAAAGCAGCAAAACAAAATGAGGCGTGTGTTCGTGTTTGAGTTAGAGATGCACCGATCGACCGGCCAGACACCCGAACCATCTGGACCATTTTTTGAAATTTTACCGGCCAAACCACTAATCAATTCATCGAGAAAATAATGGACAGACTAATCGATGATGAACATAATGGTTAGTTGCATGTATGCTATTTTTCTGAGCCCTTCTAAAAATTCTGAACATGTTCAGCTCCATGTCGACTTCTTCTGCTGATGAAGTTTGATGACTCGGTCAAAAGCTGCAGAATAAACGAGTAAGTGGACCTTTAGCTGATGTTGTCTTGTCTCCACGGTGATGACTGAGCTGTCAGACATGACTGATGTGATCAGTGTTTGCTTGAAGCTGGTCGCCTCCATTAAACTTATCTAAATTTAGCTGAAGCTGTGCCTGCTGGGAAAAAATCTTACACTCCTCCTCCTCCTCCTCTTCTCTGTCGCACTGTTCCACTTCCTGTCTGCTGGACACTTTCCAGAACATTCCTCCCTCCTCTCTCCTCCTCCCTCCATCCACACAAATGTTTTCTGTTTCACTTGTGTCCTCCTTTCTCTCCTTTATCTCTTCACCTTCACCTCCTGAACCTCCTCCTCCTCCTTCTCCTCTCATTCTTCATCCCTCTATCAGTGCTGCACTGGTTGTGCCCTTCCAACTACATCCCCCTTTCCCTCGATGTCCTCCTCTCTCCTGGCTTTCCTCTCCGTCCTCCCCTCCCTTCATCCATCACCTCCCTCCCTCATCTTCAGGGCCTCAAGATCAAGTTTTCTCCTCCTCCTCCTCTCTCCTCCTCCTTCACCAAACTCTCTCAGCTTAAAGTTTAAGCTTCAAAGCCATGAAGGAGGGATGATGGAGATGAAGGCGGAGGAATAAACTGAGCCCGTCCGTCTCTCAGTAAAATCCCTCAAACATTTTCAGCAACATTTTACTTCAGTGTTTCATTTTATTTTATTTTGAAACACTGTTTTTAATCATGTCATTTGGAGAAATACACGTCCTAAGATCGTTTCATGATGATGTCAGTTTAGGAAATTCAAGGAGAAAGAGGAGAAGAAGATGAAAAATGTAAGTAAAAAAGAGACTGAGGAGGTGAGGAAAGATGGACAGTTTAAGAGACAAAGGAAGGAGAATGAAAGAGGAAATAAAGAGGTGTAGGAGGAGAGGGGGTGGAGGTGACTAAGGAAGGAGGGATGAAGGTAAAGAGAAATAAAGGTATAAGAGAGAAGGAGGGAGGGTCTGCAGTTGGGAGGAGGGCAAGAAACAGGACGACAGAAACTGAGGACTGGCCTCATTTCTGAAAATACGAGCACACGGCTCTCTGTCTTAAAGGGACAATACACCACATATTCAAGTTTATACATGTAGTCTCATCATTAAGAGTCTTTAATTACCTGTCAATCAAACTGTGAGGGCGGGGCTGTGACGCCTGCTTTCAGTGAATTAAACTTTTCTCAAAATGAACCAGAAACCTCGAAAAGTGAAGAGAAAATTCATCTTCTATCTTTTTTATCCAGGAACTATAAGTGACCCAAGTTTTAAAATGATACCAGAATCTGATGACTTTTATTTGACCCACCTGCAACATCCTGATTACAAAAACTTTTTAAAAACTATATTTAGATTAGGTCTGTTTTCTTTTAAAGGCTTCTTTACAAATTATTTAAAGGGTCATAAAATTATAAAATAGGGATTAAATAATAAATCAAATATTGCAATAAAGAAAGTGTCAATATCATTCCAGACTGTTTATTAAATATCACGCACCACATGATATTTCATAAAATGAACTGAATGAATGAATGTAGGATACTTAGAACTACAGAACTACAAACCACTTGGGAAATGATGCCCAGGAGGCAGAAAATTAATTTGGAAAGATTTGGAGTGATTCCAGTTTTCTAAACAGCATTCAGGGTATTTGACACTTTAAATAACAGTAAAATAAATATTATCTTTTTATGCTTCTAAACCTGAACCATCTAAACTGTGAAAAATGCAATCGGACAGACTATGTAGGTGTCACGTCGTTGACCTTTATCCATCTCGATAGATGGCACTGAAAAATTAAAAACCAGTGTCTCTTTCCAGAAATCATGACTCAGTTACTCAAGATAATCCACAGATTTTGTTGGGAGCAGTTTCATGTAGGAACTTCTTCCCTTCTACTGAACTACATTCACTGAGCAGAAGGAAGTGTGCATCTACTCACAGAGGAGAGGCTCGTGCTCATGACCTTCCAAAATGAAGATTTGCAGCTTTTCTCTGATTTAAATGATTATAAACTGAAGAGCTTTCAATTTTAGACTGTTAATTAGATAAAACAAGACATCAGAACTGCAAAAAATACATTTTTCTTGGGACCTTCCTCAGTCTCCTGTCGGAGTCAAAGACATAAAACAGCTGAAGCACCTCTTTTATTATCTGCCTTTGATCCGTCCTCTGTTACATCACGACTGAGTGAACCTGCTGTCAGTCTGTAACCAGGACAATCAGTCCAACTCAGAGGTGGATCACAGACTTTTTAAAGCTTTATTTTCTTTCTTTATAGTTTCTGATCACATGACTGCAGCTCCTCCTCCTCCTCCTCCTCCTCCCTGTCCCGACAACGAGACTGGACCAGTCCACGTCCTCCTCTCAGCAAACAGGACACACACTCTGTCAACAGAGTTCTGCACTAATTAACACAGCGACACACTCGTTGGTCTGTTTACAGGAGAGGAGGAGCGAGCTCGAAACAGAAAGAAGAACACGGTGAGAGACAAAAAGAGGATCAGTGAGACAAACAGAAAGGCGACTGGGTTAAAGACAAAAGACATGAATATGGACACATTCAACATCAGTTTGAGCCAATCAGCACCGAGTTCAGCTGTGATGTCCTTCCTGGACCTTCAGTGAAACTTCCAGAAAAAGAGGTGCAGTGAAATTAATTAAAACAGCTGCAACGTGTTCTCACTTGTTGGTCAGAGGTCCTACACTTCAAACTACAACACTGCAGGTACACCTCCACTTTCAGTTTTGCACATACAGGGCTCCGGTCACGTTAGCAATAATAAATATCCAACATCCAGACCGACTTTTAAAATAAAGGCAACAAAACCACTTGGTTATAGGGTTAGGACAGATCCTGCTTTGGGTTAAAATAAGTACATTAGTTGCATAAGTTATTATTATGTAACTTAAAATTAAGTCAGCATTGACTTTTGCTTTCCTGTGTTTGTTTGACCCATCCATCCACCCCACCTCCTCCATCTGCAGACTTCACTGCTCTTTACTACGTCACCTGACTTCAACCACACATCAAAACATAACGCTGGAGGGGCGCCTCCAGAAACGATGCTACAGGGGTTCATACAGTGTCACAGTTTGAAGCATAGCCACAATATCTGGACACACTGGGAGACATATATTTCTACAAAAGCAGATTCTTTCTTACAAACCAAGCCAAAATACTCAAATGTTAAATAATATTCAAGCAGAAAGAGTCTAAAACTGTGAACAGGAGCTATCTGATCAAGAATACCCATCTAAACAGTTTTATCTCTGGATGTTATGAACACATAGACAGTATTATAAAACTCAATAAATCTTAAATATCCATCAGAGGTTAAGAGATTTAACTGTTCAAATCACTTCAAATCACTTGTATTGTTGGATGAAAACAGAAACTAGAATTCTCTCTGCGTGTTCATGTAAAGGTTGTCAGACAGTATCTTCAGTGTTTCTGTAAGAATTTGTTATGTAATCATGTGAAGTCCTCGGTGTATTTGTCCTGCAGAAATGTGACAGGAGCAGCTCACTTTAATATTAGCCTGGTATTAAAACGATGAAGCCGAGAGCTCAGGCCTCTGTTAGAGACGCTGCAGCAGAGCCGATGATTTACAGCTCAAATCTCCCTCTGCATCACGCCAGCCGGCCCGAGCCAAACCTGCACCATCATCATCATCATCATCATCACCGCCGCCGAGGTATTAGCGATGGGAAGGGGAGGAAAAAAATCTGACATGGAGCCAAAATGCACCCAGAGGCAGCGTTCATGTTTCCTGTAGGAGCATCAATTCACTGAAAAGTCCCTGAAGATCATTTAACATCCTCACCTGCTGATAGAGACAGACCGATAACTGACTGACTGAAGATGACTTCAGACATGAATTTAATCATTTGAGGCCAAAAGAGTACCTGAAATCAGAAGAAACCGGCCAGAAAAGGTTTTTAAAGGTGCTGCTCACAGCGTCTTCCTGTTTCTCCAAATTAAAACCACATTTCCCATAAACCCCTCTGCATCCTGCTCTCTTTCCATCTACTTCTGGCTTTGCTCCATTTAATTTAAAGAGCCTGTAAACGCTACATTCCGACCACGTCAGCGAACGTCACATGGAAAGTTAAAAACTGGACAGGTACTGTGACTGTACTGGGTTTAAAGATGGCTCCTCTTTGGCTTCAGAAAGAATAAAGTTTTACAGCAAAATGTGACAGAAGGTTTGTTTAATGTTAATATCCAAGACATCAAATTTTTAAAAAATGTTTTTTGGTAACAACTGCAAAGTGTTTTTCCTTTGTGACAGGTATCTACTGGACCACACTGCAACATAGATTTTGGTGTCTCACTTGGGTGTCACTTAAATGTCTGAGCCACCTCATATTTTCCTCTGATGCTTTGAAACAGGTGTTAAAGCAAAAGAAGCATCAATGTACTGCAAGTAGCCTACAGTTAGCTATAGTTAGGGTTGTTCCTGGTGACTAATTTCCTTATCGATTAAACACAAACTTTAGACAAGCTGATTAGTGTAACTGTAACTGATGTTAGCTTCAGCCTGACACAGTGTGGCTAACGCTAGCAGTGCTAGCAGCAGCAGCAGCAGCTGCTCTGACATCAGTTAACTGGCTTTGTACATGAATAAAATATTGCTAAATAGTTTAACTGGCTAGTTTTTGTGGTGCTGACCAGCAAAGGTGGCAATGTTTAATTGTATATTTGACTAATTGTGCACAATGCTAGCTATAGCTACTTTAAATGTGGTTAAAGTGTGGCTGTATTTCACTAAAAAGGAGCGAGCAACAAATGTGGAGCCCACTGATGACGCTGACAGCAGCCGTTCCTCAGGTTAGTGATGTAACGTTGTTTGCAAATCTCCCAAGAATCGTTTAAGGTGTTTTAGCACCAGTGATGGAAAAAACTCAAACAACAGCAAACTCTACCTGAGGCTGTAACTCGCTGCTCATTTCTAATGCAGGCCAGCAGCTCCAGGTACATGAGCAGCTACAGAAAGCAGCAGCTATCTCAGCTGTTTACAAAAATGCCTCAACGGCCAATAAGGTTGCACACTTTTATATCAAACCCGCCCCATATTAGAGAAACGGTTGTGATTGGCCCGACCAGATCCAGGGTGGATGGAAATCGTATCTGACAGAGCAAATAAAACACCAGCTCACAGATTTGTCTGGTTCCCAGGACGGAACAGGACGGTACTGAAAGGGAAGAAGAATGAACGAAGTAAAGACGATGATGCCTCTGGTTCTGCTGCATCAATTAACCTGTTGATTATTTATTCCATTAATCAATCATTAGTTGGTCCGGAAATGGTGATAAATCATGATCAGTGTTTCCAAAAACCAAAGATGACGTCCTGAAATGTCTTCTTTGGTCCACATCCCAAAAATATTCACTTTCAGTTCATTACCAGAATCTGAGAATTTTTAATATTTTTTCTTTAAAAATCACTCAAATCAATTCATCAGTTATCATCATTATTGATTATTCGGTGAATTGTTGCAATTCTGTTTTCTATCATTCAATTTTGATTTTTTTTTTTAAATATAAAATTTTTCTAAACTGTTCATCATGAGTCTGACAACATTAGATGCTAAATTGCTAAAGAAAAATGCTTGTTTTCACCAAGAACTGGTGAAAATTGTGATTTTAATGCAGAGTTGTGCAACTTTACTTTGAAATCTGCAGCAGTTTCCTTTTAAAACTGCAAAAGAGACTCAAAGCTCCATGTAATTTTTTGAGATTTAGTGCAAAGAGAAGATGGTGGACAGAAAGATCGACCTTCACCTCCTCCACCAGTTTCTCCTTGAGCTCTGACACTCTGACCTCTGACCTCCCTGTGAGAGCAGGCCAAGCATGAAGTCCAACAATTAATGCAGTGTAACATCTTTACATCCTCCCAAAAGGTGATTTATATCTTAAGGATTAAACTTTATGATATAATGTTTGGTTTTACTGCAGCATGTTGCTAAAACAGCAGGGATTCTGCAATGTGAGAACGAGTCGACACCTCGCTGTGACGTCTTAAAGGCTCCAGTCAACAAGTTGCCAAATGTTTCCCAGTTGCTGCACCAAAGCAATAAAGAGAGGGGGTGGAGGTGAGGATAAAAACAGAGAGACGAGGAGAGAGAAAAACCAGAAGATAAGAAAAAAACTGAGGTGAGAAAGAGGATAAAGAGAAGATAAGTAAAGGAGGAGGAAAGAGAGCAGGGGAGGAAGATTAGGAGGAAAAAAAGAAGAGCAGGAGAAGAGGGGCAAGAAATGGAGAAGGGGAGGGAGGAGGAGAAAGCAGCAGTCCAGCCTGTCTCTGATTACATAATTGCTCTACAGGATTTGAAACAGGGTCTGCTGCGCAAAAGAAACGCCTCAAAGCAGCAGCACAAGTCCAACTACAGACAATACTGCAGGAATATTAAGAACCAGGAGGTGAAAACTGCCAAAAAGTACAAAAAGATCACAATGAAACAACCAGAGGAGGAGAACCACCCAGGAGTCATTGAAGATCAGAAAATGATTCAAATATGAACCAGGGTGTGAATAAAAGCAGTCTGAGGAGAGTTTTTGTGACTCCAGAGGAGATAAAATTCACCTTAAAGTCCACAGAAGGTCACTGCAGAGACTCAGAGTCCCTGTGGGGACATCACAGAGGGGAATTATGGGAATATTCTAGTGTTTTTGCTTTGGGGCTGAGGTCAGCAGAGGAAGACCACGCCTGCACCACACCTCTAATAACAAACACATCACCCATCATCATCATCATCATCATCATCGGGGGGATAAGGGAAAACAAACATCATCCATCAGTTTGGAGCTCTGGGTGGAGATGAAGCTGCAGAGTTCATCACAACAACAACAACCAGCAGCCCTGCGCACTGAACACACACACACACACACACCACACACACACACACACCAACACAAGTTCAACAGCACGATGGAGAGACACAGCCGAGAACAGAGCTCTCTGCTCGGCTTCTCTGTGCGCCAACGAGCCGCTGCTGCCCCACATTAAGCATGAAACCAGTAAAACCAGTAAAATGGTTTAAATTCTGCTGGTTTTACTGGAGGTTTGTATGATTAACCAGAGAGAGGAGGCTTCTAAAACCCGCCACAGCTCCGTCGTGGATGTGGATGCTCCACCAGCAGCCTCACATGAAACAAATCCGTGCAGAATGAACCAGCAGCGGGACGATCGGCCCGCTTCTCCCCGGCTGTGACTCACCTGAGGGGCGGACAGGAGCGCAGTGGTGTCCGGCTCTGCTGTGCTCTGCTCGGGGCTGAAGGACGGACGGACGCGCTGCTGAACTGAAGCTCGGAGCAAAAACAACGCAGGAGCAGCGAGTCCTCAAATCCACCAATCCTCCTCCTCCTCCTCTTCCTCCCCCCGCCCTCCATCAGCTCCGCTGCTCTCTGCCTCAGCACGGCCCGGACTGCAGCGCGCGGTGCGCTCGGTTCAAACACCGGGTGCCACCGGCGGGGCGGTGCTACACCATGTGGACTTTTTTACTAAACGTTTAATAGTTTGTCTTGTGAAAGACAAAACAAAACAAAATAAGAATAGAGTTAATAGGAAAACAGCCACTGGGTTTCACCATCACAGATGAATTTAACCTAAGATTATCTCTAAATCTCTAAGCTCTGCTGCACAATTAAAAACTAATATCCTCTTTAGAAAATCCAAGTTTAGTCATGAAAACTGAAATTAAATAGTTTATCAGAGATGCTTGCTTACCAAATTGAAATAAATCAAACACAGCGAGTATAAAAGTAAAACATGTTCACTCGTTTGCTGGCCAATTAAAAATTTAACAAAATGTTACATTGCTTGCTAACTACATAAAAAATGAAGTTACATTGTTTGCTAGTGAATTAAAAATTAAAGAAAATGTTAGATTATTTTAATGGAACGATCTATTTAAAAGTGCAGTTTAAAAAGAGGATTGAAAAGCTCATTTCACAAATTGAATTTAAAGAATATCTTTATAAATCAGGTATTTAAAAGGGAACTGTTCCTATTAGCTAAACGATTTGCTTCATCATCAGCCTCTCCGTCACACTTTGGGCCTTGTACTCATAAAAGGTGGTAAAATAATGCAAATTAGCCAGGGGATGTAACAAGCCTCCTGATTGGTTAGGGAGCCGAGCTCAAAGTGTCATGTAAATTATTAAAACAGTCCTCTGTACAGTAACGTTAGCTAATGTTAGCTAAGTATGTTCCAACTCTACAAAACAGACTGAATGAAATGATAAAAACATGTCACTTTGTCACAAGAAGCTTGTGGAAACTTCACAGATATTTAATTAACAATTAATCTGAAGTTACATTAGTTATTATATTACTAACAAACTAATGTTATACTGTGTAAAACAGCAGGACATCTGTCTGATAGCCAGAAACACTCAGTGGCTTAAAAACACTTTTTTAAAAAAGACTGAACTGAACCAATTAGAAATATGTATTATTAGTAAAAGAGTATTGTATTTTAAAAATGAACAAACAATATTTTAAAAAAAGAGAAAAGCTAAATTTTTTAAGTCTGAATTTTTGGATTTCTCCCTTCAGAGTCCCAAACAACTGACATCAGTTGACTGTCTTAACTTATTTCATTTAATTAATTTTTTTAAAAGGCAAATTGTTTTGCTAGTTTTTAAGGAAATTTAATGATATATGTTTCACATCACACTGTAACAGGGATTATTAACCGTGTCCTGCAATTTAGAAAATGCTTCTATTTGTTTATTCTTTATTAATATCTCTCTACACTAAAAACAGCTGGAAACCAGTCTGCAGTTTCTTATATTATAGATGATATCTGAGGAACCTGCAGGAGCTCATGAGGGCACACAGCCTGTAAAGTGTCTACATCACCGGTGGAAAAATTGCTGAACCCACCGAACGAATCAAGTCAAAGTGACAATGCATTTTTAGGGTCTATCTGTATTATAAGAATGTCTCCATCCCTCAGGGCTGCAGTGAGATATATATGAAGCGCTCCCTGCTGCTGAAGTCTGAGTGAGAGGCGGAGATTCAGCCAGCAGGGAGGAGGAGGAGGAAGAGGAGGAAGAGGAGGAGGGGTAAGAGTCTGCAGAGACTAAATGATGCCAAACAGGCCTGACTCTGAAAAGTTGTGGATGAGTGAGATCAGACAGAATAAAATGTTGGAAAATGATTTAAAACTTACGTCAACTTCTCTGTGATGCTTTGACATAATGACTGGAAACACAGCTGTGGTGTTTTCCCATCATGCCCTCTGTGTGTGAGAGGGGTAATTTAGTGCTGACCCTGCTTTTATCTCCACATTTTAACCACCACATCCTCCCCGAGTCCAGCAGACGGCCTGCAGCTCTCTGTCCGAGCACTCATCTTCATCATCAGCCTCCTACTCTGATGAGTCACCAGACATCAACTCCATTTGTGCATTTCAGTATCACATCACTTTACTCACCTGCATTGTCTTTAGGAAGAAGGAAGGAGATGGTTTTACAGAAACATCCTGGATCCTTTAAACACTGATGATGACTTGCAGGTCAGAAGGATGTTCAGGTTAAAACTGGGCTGCATTTAGTGAAGAGTATAAAGTTTTGAGATGGATAATGTCTTTTCAGACATCACTGTGTCAGATTAATGATAAATTCTTAACCATGACTCAGCCAAGAGACAGACGACATGCTGGAACCCAACCAATCAGAGCTTTCACAGCTTTGTGACGTACGGAGGTGATCAGGAAGGAGGAAGCAACAACACACGACACTGATACACCTGACAGTCATAACAGCAGGTCCATTCAAATACACAGTTAACAAAAATTAAAATTGCTAGTGAATTTTAATGTTATTCATGACCTGCCAGGCAGCCAAAAAGTTTTCAAGCTAGCTAAAAAGTTGCTATCTCGCTACAAAGTAAAAAATAAATAAATAAGAAAATTAAAATTGTTATTGTCATTGTCCATCTTAGATTGTTTGCTAGTTGGTTAAAATGTTTTGACAAAATCAAAAAAAGACTTCCAGCTTGACTTGGACAACAACACATGACTTGACTTGGGCCTTTTGACTTGATACTTGAAACCTTTCCCCAAGACCAAAGATTTAAAAATCTGTTATTTAAAAAGTGTGAATCATTTTTTAACACTATTCATTTTCAGCAAGTTCACACTTAATTCAATAGATCCACTTTGTTTGAACCAATCAGACGACGGCAGAGAACCATGAAGAAGTGACGTTACGTTACTGAGCTCCAGCTGGAAAAAATGACACCAAAGATCATTTTGTTCACAAACAAAAACTACGAGGTGGTCGACAAAAGATGAACTGCAGGATGAAAAACGTGCAGGTCAAAAATTACAGACGGAGATGCAACAACTTCCAATTTTGCTCAACATTTGGAGTTCTACAAAGAACGGTACGGTAACATTTAGTGAAGAGCACATTGTGACTAGTTTGGGACTCAAAACTCAAAGTAAGAAACTTACCTGTGACGTCCAAAACAGTGACTTGGTTCCACCTTAGTGAGCTGGTGAACACAGAGGAACATTTAGCAGCTGAAAAGCTCCATATTTCCTGCAGAAGGTGGTGGAGACCAAGTTTTTGCAGGTTTAAATTGGTTGGTAACGTCTGTTTTAAACTGAAATATTGTTGTAATTGAAATGCTGCTGAAACAATCCCCACATGAAACTAAAGACTTTTACTTCTGAACCAAATTTAGTCCAGATAATAAAGACTTTCTGTCACACACAAAACACTGACAACGATGCATTCAGGGTCTGAAGGACATCCAACTGTGCAGTGCAGTAGTGTGTGTGCTCATTAACACTGTGTGTGTTGGCAGAATGTGATGTGGCCTTGAAGCTCTTTTTGGCTTCGTCAGTGTGTGTGAGTGTGTGTGTGCAGGAGATTATCACTCAGATACCAGACACCATGTAGAAATGTCCAACAGACCGCGACCCATATTTGTTTTAGAGAAGAGGAGGGTGAGGAGAAGGTCAGAGGTCATGGAGGTAATTCCCATCATGCAGCAGCTGTCTGAGAGCAGAACTGTGTCTGACATCACTCTCTGTTTTCTACCTGCTGCTCTTTATTTATGTTCTGCCAACAGCAAAACGTGAGTCGTTAAACATCCAGACAAGACTTTCACAGAGTCCAGCGACAATCACATCCTCCCAAACCAGCTGCAAACCCTAAACCCTAACAACCCTGTCTAACCCTAACCCTAACCCTAAACCAGCTGCTTCTGTCTTCCAACTGGTCAAATATTGCAGCTTGGTCGTCCCCTAAACTTCAAACTAGTCCACAAAAAACTGCTGGAGCTTCACAGGAAAACAGTGCTGCAGAATCTCCCAAACAATGGAAGTGAATGGTGACCAGTTTTCAAACATTTAAAAAAAAGCCAAAAACAAAACATAAAACGCGTCCATACTGCTCATCTGGTGTAATCCAAGTCTCCTAAAGCCCCGTTTGCACACCGTCACACCACACACTGTCTGAACTGGGTGTTCAGACAGTGTGCATGTGCACTACAGGATCTACAGTGAAGATTCAGGACAAAATAACTGTAAATAACTTTTTTTTAGTCAGCTTGGCATGTTGGGGCTTCAGGAGACTTGGATTACACCAGACAAGCAGTATGGAGGGGTTTTACGTTTTGCTTTCGTCCAGTATAATTTTCTTTCTTTTGTGTTTTTTAAACTCATAATGTTCAATTAATTAGGGGAAAGGGTCCCTTAAAAAGGTCCCTAAAGAAGACCATGAAATAAATCACTTATGATCTCAAGATAACAACATTAAAAAAATAATTGCAAGCAGCGCCGCTTTCTCATACTTCTAGTACTGAAAGTTTTGAACACAAATCTGATAATGCACATTCCCATCAATAGAACAGACTTTAATCTTTTCAGATCTTGTGATCTTTCTCAAAAATGTGAACACCACATTGACACAGGACACGACTGAAACCTTAGAAATATGTTGTTTCTGTGCCTTCAAACAAACAAACTGTCACTAACTAGAGTTTTAATTCAGGACGTCCAGCCCAAACTGAGGGGTGGGTGGTGTGTGTTTTTGTCCTTACATGTTGTCCAACATTCACTGTGGACGTTTTATTTCACTCATTGGACCTTAAATCCACCAAATCTGACCAGAGTAAAGCAGAACGGAACAAAAGCTGGTGTTTGTGTTAAATGTCAGCGTTTCTCTCACAGCAGAGTTGGACTCGACTTGAACATGTTGCCTGGTAACAGCTGGCTGTCAGCACCCACTCAGGTGTGTGTAACATGATGAATAAGACTAACTGTGTGGGCAGCTCAAGTGTCGGGCAGATATTCAGAGAGAAAATGGACAGATAGAGCAGAGAAAGAGAGGAAGAGGAGGACAAAGGAGGAGGAGAGAAAAAGTTTAGAAAGGATGCAGAAGAGGAAGAGGAGGGGAGAAATCTGCAGGAACGAGACGGCATCAACTTTTCTTTTCTTTCTGTATCTCTCTCACAAACGCTTCCAGACAGAGGGGCGTTTCCATGGTGACCACTATGGGATGCCAAGCCGGTTGCCGGGAGAGGAAGAGGCGGAGGAAGAGGAGGAGGAGGAAGGAGAGGTCGAGGCCGGTGGATTTTTTCCAGTTTTTCCCTCAGTGATTGAAGCATGTGGGTGGGCTCTCTGTCTCTCATGGCAGCAGTGTGAGTGTGGGGGTGGAGGCTGTTTTATTATTATTATTTGCACCAGATTCTGCAGTGAACACAAGAGAAAGTGTGAGAGGAAAAGTGCTGCTGGTGGTGGAGGACTACCGGTGTTTGTGTTTGGGAGTGTTTAGGGACAAAATGAAGGGTGGGAAAAGACAGTTTCACATGTCAGTGCCTGTGATCTCTGGCACAGCAGCAGGTGGTTTAACTTTGGAAGAGAATTTAAATGTGAAAAAGACACTTGAAGAATTTCAAATAGTCGATGATAAAAAGGCCAAACAGGTTCAGTGCAGCTCACCTGAACAAAATGTATGGCTTGTTTACAAGAGACATCGTCACGCCTCCTGCACCAGGTGGAATTCTTCTGCAAGCCATCATGTCATCCATCCATCCATCCATCCATCTATCCATCCATCCATCCATCCATCCATCCTCCACTCATCTGGGGTCAGGTCATGATTAAGGTTGGGCATCAAGAAACAATTCTAAACACCATTATTTCCAAAATTATCATTCCCAGAGGTGGCAAAAGTACACACATTCTTTAGTAGAAGTACTGATTCAACTTCTTCACTCAAGTAAAAGTGAAAAGGTACAGGCTCTGAAAGTATAAAAGTAAAAAGCAGACATCTTTTACATCTTTTTCTGTCTTTTCTATGTCTTACTGTTCCGTCCATTTAGGTTGAAATCAGTCTGGATGTTGGGAAGGTGGCAAGAAATGGTGCAATGCAAAAAATAAAAAATAAAAAAAATCACAGATTACCCTAAAATGCATTAACACTAGTACAGACCCTGCACTGCAGAACCAATCCAAACTATTTGGGGCGGTCCTCCATATTGGGACAGTGACATGCAGAAGTCTTGTGCCAACCACAGAGGAGAATGGGGGGAGTGTGTCTAAACTGGTGTGGGTTTGTTAGTGGCTGTTTTGCATTTTAGAAATCCCCAGTCGATGAGCAGGCAGCGAGATCTCAGATCGGCTGGTATCATGAAACAGCTCATGAACAAGACCCCACAACACTCCAACTCCCAACTCAGAGGAAGAAATCCATTGTTTTCTGTCAGAGAACCACAGCCTCAGTCTTTGAGGTTGACATTTTTCATGAATCCTGCAGGACACTGAATGGGAGACAATTAAACTATTCATCATGTCTTCTTTTTCTTTTTTATTCTGTCCCGTCTGCACTGGTGGCTGGTGTTGCAGCCACGTGACCAGTGCATGACATGTGTGACTCTGAAACGTGATGGGACGGGAGTCATTCTTCTGCAGGACAGGAATTTTATTTCTTACTCTGTCATGACATTGGGACAGGACGTGGACACATATATATACTTATATATGAACTTTTAGGAGAATTAAAGAGAGAGACAGGTGTTTTTTGTATTTTTCCTTGGAGACATTGACTGCAGCGATTATTCCACTACACACTACACACAAACACACACACACACACAGCTCTGTCATGGTGTTTTCATGACAGTAGATGAAGGGTCAACAGTCTGTCCACCTCGTGTTTCAGCAGTGTGTGTGTGTGTTATGTAAGTATGTCATTACATTAAAGATCCTCTTCAAGCGCACATTAACAACTGACGCCTCCTCCTCTCTTCTCCTGGTTGTGTGTGTGAGTAATGTCTCAGGATGGGTTGGCATGACGACAAAGCGTCCACTTCTAGCAGTGTATCCAGGGAGAGTTGGTCTCTAAGCCCACACACCACACACACACACACACACACACACACACGCACACTGGAGTTGATCTTCAGCATGCTTTTTAATTTAATACCAGATATTTTATGACAGAAAAATCAGCTGTTTTTCACATTTTACCTCCTGCTGAAAATGATTTTTAAAAGTTTCTCTTCCTCTCTCTCTCTCTCTCTCTCTCTCTCTCTCTCCACACCACACACACACCCTGCATCGCTGCAGTGAACGGGAGCTCTGTTCCTGCTGCGTCAGGGTTTTTGTGGTCGTTGCCGTGGCAGCCGATCAGGGATTCTCTCTCGACCGTGATTTAATTGGATCAGACGGCAGGTAATCGGGTCACGTGACCTGCTCTTATGTAACGATAACATCACAGGGGTGCGTTTGTTTGCATCATACATATAATGACATATGGAGACACAGTGATGGAGTTCAGCTGCAGGAGCAGGGATTCAAACCAGCAACCTGCTGCAGAACTACACACTGAATGAACCACCAGAGACTAAATGACACTTCTCAAATGATCTGCATATTTAGTCCTTCTTTTCATATTTCTAACTCTAAAGTGATCATGACATTCATGAGTTTTAACTTAGCTGCAGTGTTTTGAATCATATCACAACTTAATTTAATGTAACTGCTACAAACAAAAATGTGCATCATCAGAAGACCAATAAAAATGCCATAAATTTCCCTGGTATTAGCTTGCTTAACTCAGATTATTGTTTGATTTCAAAACAGTAACCTTATGTTGTTGTTATGTGGCGCCTATTAAATGTTATTGACAGGATTAATTGTCTGTAGTAGTAACAGTCAAATGTGTTTCACAGTAACCCTGAAATTGACTGCATTGCTGCACACTTCCACATATGCTTGTGCATGTGACATGTTTAGTGGAGAATCAAGCCTAAAAGCCACTGTGTAATTCAAACTCTGGGTGATCTGATCATCATCACTTCTGTTTTGTAAAAGTGTTGTTTTTAACAGTAACAGTCATCATGCCAGAGCAAACAGACATGTTTTTTAAACAAGGAAAGAAATAATTTAATGTAGAACATTTGCTAAATTCACAAAAAGGGGCAAATAATTCAGAATTTGTTGTAGACAGCGCTTCACAAAGTTTATGAAGTTTCTTCACACACAACAACTCACAAAATGATTTTTTAACCAAGTCTGAGAACTTTCTCCTCAGGCAGCAGAGATGTAGCTACACTGGTTACTGTTCCCCAACCAGCTCCCACATCTGTATCGCCCCCTGGTGGCTGGCTGCAGTATAGGTCATATCAACTGCTTATCTGGGCAGGTCAGAGAGTCAAAACATGTCAAATGCATCACAGTGAATGAAATATAAATCAGACAGCTGTTTCCTGTGACCTTACAGGACGTCAGCTGAGTAGGCGGTCCTTCGATGTGGACCAGGACATGCACCTCTGTCATTCATTGACCTACACTGGTAAACTGTCAGGTGTGGCTCCGGTGTACAGATAGATTCATCACACCAAGACTTTACTTTTATTATGAATAAAATATCAACATCCCAACAACAAGTGAACTCACTCTCCACTGTTGTTTTTCAGACTCATCAAACCTGAAACTCCAGCTCCAATCTGCCATTCAACAGTCTTCATTCATAGAGTTCACAGGTGCATGGGTATAAAATCTACACTCTAATCACTACGGTTACAGATCTGGGGCCTCATTTATAAAACAGACTTGGGATCAAGTTTGATCGTAGCAGAAAACCACATAAATAGTTATTCCTAAAACCTTACTTTGATATGGAAATGGTCTTATCTCTAAGCAACGTTTAGACTCGCCTCATGTGATTTTCCTGATGGTTATTGCAGGGGTCTGTTTGGGATGCATATGTGTCCAAGCCTGTGGTGGACTTTGCAGTAGCTTTGCATCCCAAACAACATGTTTGTCTGTTTGTCAACCCACTATTTATTCCACCAAACAATCTGTGTTATCTGTTCAGTCTCCTCTACCATCACTGTGATCTTGTCTTCCAAGTTTGCTTTTCTTTCTGGGTGCATGGCTATTCCTGACTAAACCCTCATTTGTTCTGAATTACATAAAAGGACATTGCCGATTTTAAGTAAAGTTCCATCAGCTGAAAGTTAATTTGAGATTTGTAGATCACTGGTACTTGAGTTACAGATGAACTTCTTAATCGAACTTAAGCACAGCACTGGAAATGGTCCTAAGATGAAATTCAAGTATTAATCTGAGAACGTTTTTATAGATGAGGCCCAAGTCCATTAGAAGCAGCTCTCAGTGTTTTAGCTCTGGTGAAGGATGAGAGGCTTTTAAGTTCTCATTTGATTGGTTGTTCAGAAGCGGGTCTTGAAGCCAGAGACCTCCAGCTTGTCGATGCTCCTCTCGTTGCTGAAGCGGGCTCTGGAGATCCGACTGGATGGACTTCCTTTTTTACTCAACCAAAACTTCCTGTGGTGGAACAGATGGAAGAAGACATTAAGTATTTTCTGCAATAAAAACCACAACTGAGACTGTTAACACCTGGTATTAACGTGTGTACTAAGTGATCCAATCACTAACCATCTGATTCTTGTAAATTCGGCATTGAATTCATAACATTAAGACTGGACACTGGAGAAAGTCCCCAGACTTCCTTCAAAAAGTGCTAAATTTTGTAAGTTGTTGAGTGAGGAGAAACTTTACAAACTTTGTGAAACATTTTCAGTGACAGATTCTTAATTATTTTGGCCTTTTTGTAAATTTGGCAAATGTTTTCATGAAGTTATTTCTTTCTTAGTGCAAAAACAGTGTGTCTGCTTGTCTCAGCGTGTTGGCTGCTACTGTTGGGCTGCAGGTTAAAAACAGCAACACGTTTGGTCTTTGGAAACAGAACCTATGTAGCTACATGTTTATTTGCTTATAGAGTCGGGGAAGTGTTCTCTCACAAGTATATTGCCAGGTAAAAACTGACGTACCACCCGATTTTGAAGAACCCTTTTAAAAATCCAACCTCCCCCTTTCCTCTCCCTTTATTTTTTTCCAAAATAAAACTTGGCGTTGTCGGCAGGATTGTGTTTTGTGAGCAGCTGCATTAACTAAGGAGGATCAATAACTGTGATTATTCAACATATGATGATTGGAAAGAACAAATGGAAGGGTTACTGGGTTCACAAGAATGAGAAGGCTCACAAAAATTGTGTTGGGAGTCAGATTATTAGTCAAAATCTGCATTTGTGAGACAGGGCTCAGTGGTTGTTGAGATGTTTAGCTGTGGACCAAAATGTTGGACAGATGGACTGACGTCATTATCACGGGGCTCGCTGCTCATGGGACAAAAATGCAGAAAATTTTTTTTAAAATAACACAACCAGCCAGCCCAGGGTCAAACCAGCATCTGGACATCCAGGGGCATGATGGGAAAATACAAACATTCCTGCAGTTATATTTAACCCTGAGAATGTGAGCGTGTTCTGCAGCAGTTTTACCACCAACTGACTGTTTTTGTGACTATCAGATGATGCTGATGCCTCTGATGGTGTGTGTGTGTGTAGATTAGAGGAGATTTCAGGGGATCAGGGTCACGTCCAACTGCACACGAAGCTGCAGCACACGACTGAAGCTCCAGCAAAGCAGAGAGAGAGAGAGAGCGAGCACGAGAACAAGGGGAGGGGGGAGAGAGAGGGGAGAGAGAGAGAGAGAGAGAGAGAGGAAGAGAGAGCGAGCACGAGAACAAGAGGGGAGGTGGGGGAGAAGAGAGAGAAGAGAGAGAGAGAAGGAGAGAGAGAGAGAGAGACGAGCATGAGAACAAGAGGGGAGGTGGGGGGTGAAAGAGGTGGGGTGAGAGAGAGAGAGAGAGAGAGAGAGAGAGAGAGAGAGAGAGAGAGAGAGAGAGAGAGAGGAGCTGTCCTACTTTTTATTTTTTGGCAAAAAAAAACACAAACAAAAAAAACTCCAACTCCATCAACAGTCGACTGATCTGCTGCATGACCTACTACTCTACTGTACACACACACACACACACACACACACACACACACACATACACACAGCATGGTATTAAATCTCCAGCAGCTGGATGTTTGTTGGTTTGTAATCTGCAGCCATTTTCCTCCAAAACAGCACACTGATCTGTGTGATCCTCACACACAGCAGTGGACTTCTACACTTGTGAGGACCACCACTGAGATTCCATAGCCCCATTCCATTGTTGGTTATTACAATTTGATTTTTGTTTTGTTTTTTTAAGCTGTGTGCATCACTTCCATCAGTAATCATAATCTTGTTCTCATGATAACTTTTATTTAAAGGTCATTTTTATAGACAAATAAAAAATTAAGACATAACTTAAAATAAACTGGATTTTTCCTTTAACCTTCACAATGGCATGCTGAGAAATAATACAAATCTTCTGCCTGAAACCAAATATTAAACTTCAAACAGCTACTTGAAGAAGCGAGGCCCAAACAAAATGTCACAACTTGCCAAAAATGTCCGAGTAACAAGGTCAAAAATGCAACCTGGTCCCACAAAGCAACAAGTCCTCCAAACAAAAAGACAACACATGTAAGTTGCTAATCAGTTCTTCCAAGATGATCCATGTGGGTGTTTCCTGATCTGACGCTCCATTAGCAGGGGTTATCCTTTGTCTCATCCTTCAAAAACTCACATTACCATTTCAAAAATGATTCATATGACAGTGTCCTGATCTGCCGCCTCTGTTGTCAAGATGTGGTCAGGCACACAAGAGACTGTGGTCATGGTTAAAAGAGGACAACTACTGGTAGAAAACAAGAAACAAACAGTGGTGTTATTTGTCAGAGTCTAACTCTTTTCAGCCTGCAAACTCTGGCTTGAAACACAGAGTTTGCAGGCAGAAACCTAAACATCCAACCTGCAAAACCAAATGAAGCTGAGCGGAAGTTCAATCAGGAAGACTGACTATCTTCACACTCACTAATTATTTCAACAGTTTTCCATGTGAATGAACACAACTTTACCATTTTTTGTGACACTCAGTTCAACTTTCAAACTAAAGTTTTCTGCACCATTGTTGTAATTCCATAATCAGTATTGGCAAGTAAAAAGCGGTATCGGAACATCTATACAAAAAAAAAGAAAGTCAGCATTACCCTGTGCAGTCCAACTTTGACAGTAAGACATAATGTAAGAAAATAAGAATAAAAAGAAGCAAAGTAAGTTCTATTTGTTCTTCAGTTAAGTTCTGCAGTCTCAGTCAACACTACAGTCAGCTGCTACATGTAAAATATGACCCCAGTGATATTAAAACAAGCTCGCTGCATTTTATGACAGATTTTTTAACAGAAGCCTGTGTGAAATCAGATCAGAACTCATAACCAAACTTTATAACCACATCATTCAACAACCCAACCCATTCTCATCCCAGCTCATCAAATACTAACACCTTTGTCACACCTCACGTGTCTCATATATGTAGATGCAGAAGGTACCCTTCAGTGCCTGTATCACACAACGCCAGAGAGCCTTTTTAACATGTGGTTAACGTTGCGAAATGGTTGCAGTTTGGTTAGGCTTAGGCACAAAAAGTACTTTGTCAGGTTCAGGAAAAAATCACAGTTTAGGGTTAAAAGAACGTTCCAATACGCAACTAATGTGATGTAAGTGAAGTAAAGGCTCATTTCTGCCCCTTTTTTCATACAAAAGATACACTATATTGCCAAAAGTATGAGGACACCCCTCCAAGTCATTGAATTCAGGTGTTCCAATCAGTTCATGGCCACAGGTGTATAAAATCAAGCACCTCGGCATGCAGACCGCTTCTACAAACATTTGTGAAAGAATGTGTCGCTCTCAGGAGCTCACAGATTTCAAGCATGGTTTACCGTGATAGGTTGCCACCTGTGCAATAAGTCCATTTGAGAAATTTCCTCATACTAAATATTCCACAGTCAACTGTTAGTGGTATTATAACAAAGTGGAAGTGACTGGGAGCAACAGCAACTCAGCCACAAAGTGGTAGGCCATATAAAATCATAGAGTGGGATCAGCGCATGCTGAGGCACACAGTGCGCAGAAGTCACCAACGTTCTGCAGAGTCAATAGCTACAGACCTCCAATCACACTTCTCGATGGATGAGTCTGGGTCTGGCGGTTGCCAGGAGAACGGTACTTGCCAGACTGCATTCTGTCAAGTGTAAAGTTTGGTGGAGCGGGGATTATGTGTGGGGTTGTTTTTCAGGGGTTGGGCTTGGCCCCTTAGTTCCAGTGAAAGGAACTCTTAATGCTTCAGCATACCAAGACATTTTGGACAATTTCATGCTCCCAACTTTGTGGGAACAGTTTGGGGATGGCCCCTTCCTGTTCCAAAAATGACTGTGCACCAGTGCACAAAACAAGGTCCATAAAGACATGGATGAGTGAGTTTGGTGTGGAGGAACTTGACTGGCCTGCACAGAGTCCTGACCTCAACCCGATAGAACACCTTTGGGATGAATTAGAGCGGAGACTGCGAGTCAGGCTTCCCTACATTAGTGCCTGATCTCACAAATGTCTTCTGGAAGAATGGTCAAAAATTCCCATAAACACACTCCTCAACCTCGTGGAAAGCCTTCCCAGAAGAGTTGAAGCTGTCATAGCTGCAAAGGGTGGGCCAACTCCATATTAAACCCTACGGATTAAGAATGGATGTCATTAAAGTTCATGTGCGTGTAAAGGCTGATGTCCTGATACTTTTGGCAATATAGTGTATGTCCATTTAAACAATGTAATCTCACTGACTACATGCTTCCATGTTCCACGTTTGCTCTGAGCTTTCAGAAACATGCAAAATACAGACGAACCGGAGTACAGGCAGAAGGCTCCATCTATATCAGTATGCATAGCTAATGTTTAGCATAAATGAGATTTGAGTCATGTGGTGCAAGTCAAGTTACGTGTGTCACATTACATGTGAAGTAATGCTAACATAAAATTTCAGATATCACTGACTTTTGGTTTCACAGCAGACAGGAACCCTGGTCTCCTGGGTATCTACCTGCCCTGTTGATTAGGGGTGAAGACGCTGAACATGAACAACTGCGTCTCTGTTATCTCTCCAGTATCACTGTCCAATAAAGGCGTTTTCCCTGATTCTAAAAACAGTATTATACTCAGGTTTAATCTGTCCAGTATAAAATGATTTGGGGCGCTGTAACACCGTCACTCTGCTTCTCAGAGGAAACAGTAAACAGGTTTAATCTGTCAGCCTTCGAACAAATGCTGCTGTTTTCTAAGTGAGGAGGAACTCCCACAGAGACAGACATTTAAGAGCACGCACACACACACACACACACACACACACACACACACACACACACACACACACACACACACACTGGATTAATGTAATCCAACTCATGTGAGTGTCAGACACCTGTTACATCTGTTTTTCTCTCATTTTTCCTGTTTTTTTTACACCTGCACTTGGTTTCACTCCAACAGATCCTAAAATAGAGAGAATATTTTAGTTTCTCTTCTGTCTTTTTCTCATCCTCCTTTTTCTTATCTTTAAGCTGCTCGGCTCTCTGGGAATTTTTTTCTTCTCTGAGAGGAAAAAAGAGGAAACCACCCACTCGTTCACCTCCCACCACCAGCTCTCATTCTCATTCTATCCTTCCTTTCTTACAACTATTTCTCACTTCCATCCCTCTCCTTTTATTTAAAAATCTTATTTCTCTTTCTCTTGTTCCCGTCTCTCCTCCCTTTCTTTTTCTCCCCTTCTTTCCTTCCATCTCAGATTTCTCCCTCTCTTATTTGTCCCCTTTGCTCTTCCTCTCCTCTACCCATTATTTTCTCCCTCCCATCCATCCCCTCTTTCTCTGCCCAGAGGACCAGCTGCTTCCTGTTTCCCAGGCCCGGCAGGAAGTGAGGTCGTGCTGAAAGTGGAGTTGAGAGGAAGGACATGAGGGCGCAGTGTGTTATAACAGGGAAAAGATCCTCGTTAGAATGGAAGGAAATAGTAGACTGAGTGTGTGTTTTAATCTTTTCAATGAAAGTTTGTGTTTCAGTCTGTGTATAAAAGTCACTGTGAGGTTAAAAATGATTTATTAACTATTTAATCAAACCATGAAACACAGCCAAAATCAGCTTTTATTTCCTTCTTATCCTCTTATCCTCCTCTCTGTTCCTGGAGTCACAATCCAAATGTAATCAAACGTCCAAACACAGGATTCGATCTCCTGATACATTAAATAAAATGTATTTATTTAAATACTCTGCTTCATGCTGTGGTAATCAGAGGGGGACTCCATGATTTGAGTCAAAGTCAAATATTACTCCAATACAAGTGAAAGTTCAGTCAAAATTGACTTGAGTTATAGAAAATACTGTAAGTATTCAAAAGTACATTTTGGTCATTCGTAGAGACAAAGCACATTTAAGCCCGCCCACACTGGAGGAGAAAACAATCCACAGCTCTCCACTGACTTATATTGTGTGATGGTGCCTTTCATCATTTTCCACCTGCTAGCAAACAACAGAAACATGTCTAAAAGCTGCTGTGTGCTGAGATTCACCACCAACGAGTTAAAGAACCCAGAACTGACGGAGGCTGTCACTCTGCAAAATTAACAAAATAAAATGACAACAATTGTCCAAACAAACCCCAAAAAGCAATGGACTGGCTGATGGATGGCCGACATATTTGTCCAATCACAAACTCTACTTGCATGTTGGCTAGCTAACTATTAGTAACATTATGCATCAGCTGTGGACTCACACAGGACCTGGTCCCAGAACAACAACTTGGCAGACCTTTAAAGTTCCTGCCTCGGGGGGAAGAACTTTCCAAAAGTTCCAAAACTGAATGATCCAAAAGTCTGGGGGTGGGGCTTGCACTGCTGACATTTCTGACGGTGTAGCATTTTATTTGAGCTCCATTTTTAAAAACCTGCAGCTGAAAAACATTTTTTTTCATTGTGACTGGACACATCAACATTGAGTTAAAGAAGAAAGCTACGACACATCGACCGACAACGAAATCCAGGCCTCATAATCCAGTGGGAACTGACTGCGTGAAATGCTTACTGTTGTTGCAGTGTTGCACAAATAATGATGCCTATCCATCACTTCATGTAGCGTACTTATTGTTCTAAAGTCATGCACAGAAATGTTAATGTACATGTGAAAACAGAAATTGTTTCCTTTGCATACAAACTAATTTTGATCTGGAATTAAACACAGCTACTTTGACTTGCTTTCTCAGGTTGGATGGTGATTTATTTGTAGGCAGTGATGAAGTATGTGCACGAAAAACCGAGCAAACATATGAATCTTTCTTCATTTCAACAATCTAGACTTAATATTTGACTGTGGGAGCTCTGATAAGGAATCATCATCTTCATCTGCAGTAGCATCATTAACACCACCAAGTTCAAATTGCAGAATAACCCCACAATGGACTTCGAACTTGAAAGACAGAGCAGGAGTAGTTTTACATATCTGAGAAAAGAAAAAAAAAAATCATCTGCTGATTTCCAACCTGTGCTTCAGTAACAAGGAGCAGGAACTTTCATAGAAATCTAAAATGTAGAGGAGAAAATCACAGGTTTCCCTAAAAATAACACTCAAGGAAAGTATAGATAATCGAAAAATAGAATTCAGTAAAGTACTGAAGTAAATGTTCTTTGTTACTGTGCAGCTTCAGCTTCAGCTCTTAACTGAAATTAAATTCCACACTGAGCTCATGAAAAACGTTTAAGAACAAGCAGCTCTTTGCTTCATTTCATCCACTTTAAAGCACAAAGACGTCACTCTGGAGGGGATTTTCCCCCCATCTGCTTTAGAGAAACAAAATTAAAGTCTAAATGAGGCTTTTGATATGACTCAGTGGTTCTGGTGGCCCAGAATTGTGATAACAACACAGACTGCAGAGCCTGAGACCAAAATGAAAGTATTGTTCATTGTACAAATAGTACAGTTAAATACCTGCACGTTTCCTCTTCTCATTTTGTGTAATAAAAATGATTTACACCTGTCTGTAAAAGAACTTTTTCAGTATTTATTCTATTTTTCTGTGACAGGTCATAAAACCAGATCTGGTTTGGTGAACTCCACCCGCCTGCTGCCGCGAGGGGCTGAAAACAAACACCAAGAATAATATCATTGTTTCACACTTGTCAAATGTGTGTGTGTGTGGTGTGTGGTGTGTGTGTGTTCAGATCCCTGGAGGGAGTGATGTCACCAGGGTGTGGACATCTCATTTAGATGACATCACTCCCGCCGGACAGAGAGGACGTCAGAGCACGCTGAGCTTCAGTTTCGTGATTGATTATTGGTTATTATCATGACAGAAAGAGGACAGAGAGGAGGAGACGTTTGTGTTTGTGTAACGACAAAAAGTCTGCAGTGATGCGTTCATGGACCAGTTTCTGATCAGATCATTCTGTGAACAGCATTTGGACTGAAGAGAGAGATAAACCTGCACAGACCGGACTGTTGTGTTGTGAAGGTGAACATCGCCATCTAGTGTCTGAAGAGAAGTATTCAGATAAAAGTACTGTGAAAATACTCCATTACAAGTGAAAGTCCTGCATTCAAAACTTAAGTACTCGCTGTGCAGTAAAATGTTCCAAATGTGTATGTTACACTTTTCTGCTGTAGATGGTTGAGATCATTTAACAACTTAATATACTGCTGGTTAGTTTGATTTACAGCAATGCATCATGGTCTATAAGATTGTCATATGTTTGTGGCATGGCTGTCCTGTGAGAACCACGTATCTCTCAAGGTCAGTAAAACAGGCTGCTTTCATTTTCCAGCTGATCCAGGAGGGTTTTTTAAAGAATTTATTTAATCTGAAGAACACAAAGGAACATTTCACTATTAAATTTATCACAAAATTCCCACAATCTGGAGATACGTGGTTTTCACTGGACAGGAAGGAGATGAAAAAATGTAATCTGTAAAGTAACTAAAGCTGTCAAACAAAAGTAGTGGAGTAAAAAGTACAATATTTCCCTCTCAGAGGTAGAAGAGTAGAAGTATCAGATTTCATTAAGTGGAAATACTCAACTAAAGCACAAGTAACTTTAATTTGTACTTCAGTACTTGAGTAAATGTACTTAGTTACATTTCACCACTGGATATACTGAGGGTCGACCAGTTATTGGCTTGGCTGATTTTTCAAATCTGCTTGTTGATACAAAAAATTAATCATGCAGCTGAATCTCTCCATCTGTAGGTATTTCATGACAAATTTTAATACAAAACTAAAGTTTTACTAGTTTTATTTTATACTTAATAAAATTCTGGGGAGCCATTTTGTTTATTTATTTATTTATTACAGTTTTAATTGTACTTGGAAATTCTGCTGGCAGCTCCCTGTTCTTGTTGTTTTAAGATAATCTGCACCATTTTCCTAAAATAACAGAATGTATCAAACAAACCTGGTGTATTTTTAATTGTGTTGTGCTGCAGTGTAACAGTGTGTGTTTGCTCACATCTCCTCCACCATGTCAGCAGGACCCTGAACTTGTCCCACCACCGTCCCACTGTAGGTGTTCTTCACCCAGCCAACCAGACCGAGCCGCAGACCCTCCTTCTCTGTGTACTGCAGGGGGGGAGAGAAAGGGTTAATGTTGACAGACTGAATGAGTTCAAACAAAGAACAACAAACTGTGTCTCTATGATTTAGTGTGGATGGACACACAAAGCCAAGATCTGGACAGTAAAATACTTGATTCAGTGGATCACAGAAGAAAGACATCAGTCCACACAGAACCACAACCAGAACCTCAAGTCCAAGTACTGCTACTTTACTAAAATATTACTTAATTACAAGCACTTGTGTTAGAAAACTACTTAAGGAAAAGTACAGAACATTCTTGTCAAAAACTAGTAGTAGAGTACTAGTAAAGTATTAGTTACTTTTTAGTCATTGACATTTAATGATTTATCAATCAAACTCTTCTGCTCTGTTCTGCTCACTGGTCACACTCACTTCTACAAACGACTGTAAGGCTGCAAATTTTGTGTTTTTTCCTTAACTGATAGTTGTGAAGGCTAACAATCAATTAATCGATTCAAAATGCGTGTTTTTTTCTCATTTTTATTTTTTCTGTTGTTTTTTTGTAATTTTTAAAAAAATCATTTTAAGTTTCTTTATTCAACAAATGAGGTGCAATTACCACAATTTATAGACTATTGATTAAATATGAATTAATACATTTTTAATTGGCCAAATTTGTCAGATAATCAGATCAGCTGATTGGCTACAAAAACACAGATGAAAGGTTTGGATATTAATTAAAATTGTACTCAATTATAAATGTAAAAGTAACTATGTAACTGAAAATCTACTCATAAAAGTTCAAGTACCCCCCAAAAAACCTACTTAATTACAGTAATTTGAGTATTTGTAATTAGTTACATCCACCCCTGCTGACCATGCATCCCTTTAAGTTCTCCATACATTCATTATCTATCGTTTATCTTTGCATCATTGTGGAGGTTGCTGCTGCTCCCAGCTGTCATTGTTTGAGAGGTGGGTACACCTGGACAGGTTGTCAGTTCATCACAGGGCTGACAGACACAAACAACCAGCTGGAGCACCCGGAGAGAACCCACACAGAACCCCCTGACGTCTGGCGAGTACAGACCCAGAACCATCTTGCTGTGAGGCAGCAGTGCTAACAGCTGCTCACTGTGCAGACCAGCTCTTAAACTGGAAGTTGTCATGTTGTGCTCGTGGAAACTGGTTGTTAGTGAACTGAAATGTAGTTCTGGTTGCAGTACGGTGGCTCAGGAAGCAGCAGGTGGTGATGAGAACAAACAGCTGCAGAGAAACTCACCATTCTGAAACAGACTCCTGTAAAAATGTAAAAGAGAGAAAATGACTTAAAATATGATTCAGCAACTATTCGTGCATGTTTATGAAACTCATTTCACTGTTTATTTGTCATTTTTGCTGATTAATGTTCTTATTTCTGCTGACTAAAAGAGAGACAGCTCATTAGGTTTTGTGTTAAATTCATAATAATGTGTCTGCAGACAGTGAGTGTGCAGCAGCAGGACTGAGCTCTGTCCTAAATTAAGCAGCAGATCAGTTTACAGCCTGGACTCACAGAGCAGAGCTGCACAGCAGAAAAGAGGAGAAGAAGAAGAAGAAGAAGAAGAAGAGGGAGGAGGAGGAGGGTTAAACATACAGACCCTGAACGTGACCAAAGATCTCAAAGTCCACCGACACCAGTTGTTTGGTTCCTGCTGATTCACCGTCAGACATCCTGAGAGAAAAACAGGAACTGTCCCTTTAACTGACAGACGAGGCTGAAGAACGAGTGAACGGCGCCTGTGTCTCTCTGCTTCTCTTCAGCTCTCTGCACCAACATGGTCACGTCTTCCTCTGGAGTTTTTAAAGGAAAATCTCACCACCATCACCAGAGAGCACATCCAGCCTGTGCTGATGGTATTTGTAGTCCATTAAAACTACAAACACTGTGTTTATATTCATACTGACAGCTGTTAGTGTTTTCTTCTGAACCCATATATGGCCAAAGCATCTGGCTGGGTAGGTTTTAAAGGTCCAGTGTGTCAGATTTAGGGGGATTTATTGGCTGAAATTGGATATAAAATTCATTAATATGTTTTCATTTGTGTATAATCAAATCAATCAGTCAATCAAATAAGAATCGTTGAGTTTTCTTTACCTCAGAATGAGACGTCTGGTAACTCTTTAATATCCAGGTCCCCTAATTTCATGGTAAACAGGTGGTAATTACCAAGTAACATTTGAAATTTCTTAGAAATTACCCACAAATTTCATGGTTAATTATGTGATAATTAGCAAGTATTACTATATTTGCATGAAAATGACACTTGCAAATGATCACAAACTTACCATAAAATTTTGGGGTAAATTGTGGTTTAAGAAATTTCAAATGTATTACTTTGTAATTATCACCTATTTGAACATGAAATGATGGGACCTGAAAATGTTTCCAGCCCTTGATATCTGCAGAGGGAGCAGCTCCTCACTGTGCCTTTCACATTTTGCAGCCACCGTAGGTTCTCCTGCACACCTGGAAGGGAAGGGTGAGGTGATACGTTTGAAATATTCCAGGTGTCTTCAGACAGTTCACCCCAAAATCAAAAATACAATATACTTTTCCTCTTACCTGCAGGGCTGTTTATCCATCTAGATCAGAGGTTTTCACAATGATTGGAAATTTCAAAAGTTATTACAGAATTTTGGAGATATCGGCTGAGAGTCTGTCTTCTCTCCAATATAATGAGACTAAATGGGACTTGTGGTGCGTGAAGAGACAAACATAAATAAGTAAATACAATAAAATAAATCATGTGAAACACTCAACAGCATTCTCTGTGTCTAATAAATGCTCTTAACTTTTAAATATCACTGATCAGTTCTGGCAGATTTCACACTGCTGGAACATGAAAGGTCAAAGGATAAAGATGTCTCATCATGATGTCACCGTGCCTCCAGATCTTAAAGATGGAGTCAGTAAAATATTTTAAGAACTGACAGAAATTGCATTTCACTGAGTTTATTTTGCTCATTTCTGTGCAGGAAATGTTGGAAACTATGTGAGAACATAAACCAGATAAAAATCAGAAATATGTGCAGTACTGTAATTGTCCACTAGATGTCAGTCAGAGCTCACTGAATACAGCAGTCTGACTCTGCTGTCACATACACACACAGTCATACATGAGAGAAAGGACCGGAGTGTTAATTATAATGCTACACACCATGTGTGTATTACAACTTGTGTGTAATTATCCTGCACAGCTATCCATATATACCCGTATATATGTCCAAACATTTCCACATATCTGCATAAGTGAAAGGTGTATATAGAGTATATAGCCTTGAATGTATAGTTTTGTCATATTTAGTACTTTATATTTTATATTTTTTAATTCTTTGATATAAATTTTTTTCTATTTTATTTTTATTCTATAAGTATTCTATTGTCACTCACTCTCTTTTTTATCTGGACAATTTGAGCTGCTGTACATGCAAATTTCCCCGGCGTGGGATCAGTAAAGTTTATCTTATCTCACATCACCATGGTAACTGATGCTTAACTCATAACCTGGTGTGGAGCAGGTTATGTTCAGAGTTTCAGATTAAATCAGCTGTAAAAAGTGCCGCTCTTTAACCAGTTCTTCTCCTGATGATGTTCTTTATGAGCCATGTAGATTCTCAGCTGATGGAAGATATTATATCTGCAAAGCTGCTGAGCTGTATGTTAATGATGTCACCAAACAGAGTCATGTGATGTAACTGTACGTGTCGACTTGCCACCAGCTCATACATGCATTCAGGTGGTGATGCAGAAAATCATGTGTTTGCTTCAGGTCACTTCAAATGTTACACAGCAGATCATCCACACTAACAGAATGATGAAGCAGCTGCAGGACACTCGGAATCATGTTTTAAACTTGATCCTGATTTGCTGTCAAGTTTTCTGTTTTGCATCGCTGATACTGCAGCTCAGAAAACTGATTAGAGCTGACCGATGCACTCCACCTACAACAAATTAGGTTTGTCTCAAATGATAAACTAAAGCAATTTTTAAAGGTTTGGTCACCGTTTATCTCTCTTCTTGAACAACACAAAAAATGAATACAAACTCAATAATTACAAGTAGTGCTGGGCAGGTTATATGGTTTATCCCTTTTTTTCTGTCTTCCTTCTTCCTTCCCTCTCCTTCCTTTCTCTCTTTCCTTCGTATATGTCATGTCTATGAATTATTGTAAAACCTGAAGCAGTTTTCTTAGTCTGTGGGATTGTCAAACAGATAATATTCAATCAGTAAACTTTATTTCACTTTAATTTGTGCAAAATTTAAAGTGATTTTCACATCTCCTTCATTATGGGACCGTGTCAGACTGACAGGATCATGTTTGCATCAAATTTAAAGTTAAATGTGCAGCTGTCAGTCAGAAATAAACAGCAGGATTCAGAGCACATTAAGCCCATTAGTATTCTTCTGCCAGCATTCTTTTCTTGTCTTATTTGCAGCAGCAGTGTTGCTTTTAGCTGTAATATTTTGATATAAACAACCTGCTCATCTTGACTGAAGTAGGTGTCACATGTTTGCTCCATTTTGTGCAGAAGAAGAGTCAAATGAAGCACCAAACGCAGCTTTTATACGAGCCTGAAGAGGAAAACCTGGTGAACAGAGACAGCTGATAACCACAGGCATGATACCTGTCATCTCTGACTTTGGTTTTAGGTTTTGTTGAGCAGCTCGTGCACAGAAAGCAAAAAGAGTGTGTTGAGGTTGCTTTGTAGCACAGCCCTCTGAAACATGACACCCAGATGGGATCCTTTTCCGGTGCAATGCTATGAGGGTTTGTCGCCTCCGTCGGTAACTTCTGCAGCTTTCTGCAGCTCCAACATTGTTCCAAAGCCTCCACACTGCTCTCTACTGTTTACTAACCCTGTTTTCCAGCACATTTGTGACGTTGAATGTGACACATCAGACAAAAACCCCAGAAAACTCATCTACTGGTGATGGGAAAGGAGTCAACTGCCTGTTTTTAGCAGGTTGATCCACGTCTAAAAAATCTGCACATTCTAATTTTGATGTAAATTCTGTATAAGTCAGTTCTCATAAGTACACAACTGCATGCACGTGTCAGTGTGTGTAAATATGTGAGAAATGCAGGTGAGGATATTTTGAGAAGCAGTGAAGTCTGTATATTCTATATACTGTATGTATATGGTGTATATATGCGTGTGTGTCGAGACCATCTAGGAAAATACTGTGCGATCAGACCATCACGTCCCTCTTTAAGCCCTTTAATACCACAGAACACACTGTAATCCACACACACACACACACACACATACACTGGGAACATTCAACAATTAGGGCAAACACACACACCCCAAACACACACACCACACACACACACACACACACACACACATTTAGTAATGTACAGTAACAGTGTTCTAATCCGTGTGAGTGTCAAAACAAACACCAGGAGCTAAAGAGGCTGTAAATCCAACACACTGCTCACATTTCTGCTTCGATGCTGCCACCGTCCATCTGCACACACACACAATCTGAATTTACAAGCCCCTCTCTCTTCACACTGTCACAGGCTTTTTGCACCGAGCTCTGCAAACATGCTCAACTTTTGCAAACCTCTGTAGGAAAATCACAGTCTGCAGCCCCGCTGCCTGCACAGGGACCCCGAACTGACCGTGTTTCAGCAACAAGGACGTTAACGGCTTATTTGTCTTTTTACATTGTGTTCAGGTCAAAGTCAGAGATCAGAATTTCCCAGATGAAGTTCCCAACTTCTGACCTCTGAGTGCTCCAGGTGCACAACACCAAAACAAAAAACACGGCAGACAGTGAGAGTAAAAAAACAAACAATGAATGCAGCTTTAAGTAAAGACTCATAATCTATACTCAAACGTAGTGATGAAATAAAGACGAACAGCTTCAGTCAGAGTAACAGCAGCTGAAATGATGATGCAACGAGCAGAGCTGAGTCATGTTCTAATGAAGCTGAGTCATGGTTTGTTTCTGCTCCGTCCTCACGGCTTTAACCTTGACCTTTCATATAAGCCGCACACGCACAAACACACACACAGCAAACCCTAACTCATCTGTAGGCTAAAGCCAAAAAGCTCTGGTTTCGCACAGACAGCCTGAGGTGAGAGTGAGACCAGTTCTGCATGTGTGTGTGTGTGTGTGTGTGTGTCAGCTGAATCAGCTCCAGAAGTTAAACTGTCTCGTCTGACTGGTCGTCCCCTTGAGCATCAACACACAGCGACCCAAAAAAGTAGCACAAACAAACAAATACACACTCACACACTCACACACACATACACACAATGACGATGCTTCGCTCATTTCAGTTACACACAGTTATCACTAAAAGCTCTAAAATTTCAGTTTCAATTCATGCTCTGGAGACAGTGACATCCATCGAATTCCACAGCTGTCCATTCAATAATGGTCAACATATTTCACTCTGAACCACAAAGGTCAACCTCATGGTGGCGCTAGAGGAAAATTCAGGGGATCACAGGAGTCAGTTGGATTCTTCCTCTGTGGATCATAAATGTTTGTACCAAATTTCATGCCAATCCATCGAATAGTTGTTGAGATATTCAGTCTGTACCAAAGTGGTTGAGCGACCGACAGACGAGCCACATCCAGACATAATTCACTCAAAACCTGAAATGTCAAAATTTTAAGGTAATTCATCCAGTACTTGCTGAGATATTTTAGTCACAGCACAGTGAAGTGTCAGACCAACCATCCAAACATCATGCATTACAGATTATTCAAGCTGCAGTCAGTAGAAAGCCTAAAAATAGCTGATTGTTATTTCTCATCTCCAGGACGTGAGTTAGGATTGGTTTTCTCCGTCCTGAGCCCTGACGAGCCAGATGAACAGAAACACTTCATGCATGCACACAACAGTTTACCGAGGCAATCGTGAGCAAGCACAGACCGACAGACATCTGCTGTGTGTGAGCATGTTTGTGCGTCAGTACTGACAGTACTCACCAAAGAAATCGATACTTTCCTTTACATCCCTCCTCTCTTTACTTTCAACGCATTTCTCCTCCAGTCAGCAGTCAACATAGACAGAGAGCCTAATTATCTTACCGTGAAGATAAAGCCACTTTTTAATCCCAAAAGTTTAAAAAAACAAATGCTGAGCTCTCGTCTAGCTGGTTTGCAGGTCCGCGATTTCTTCGTTGGTTGCTGCTGGAGAAGGTTTGAGAAGCAGGAGTGAAAATAAATCCACTTTTTAATCTCAAAAGTTTGAAACATTCATTCTGAGCTCGCCTCCTGCCAATAAAGGAATCAGCATCAGAGCGACTCTGGTGTTTCTTCCTCCAGAAGCTCCAGTCTGCCACCGACCCTCTCATCCAGAGCTCCCCGCCTCTGAGCAGCTGTTCTCTCTTTCTCCATACAGGCTGTACCCAGGCGTGTTGTTTTTTTTCTTATTTTTAATAAGTAAAAGTAGCACCAGGTCATGTTCACTTGATGTTGATTCACAATTTCATGCAGTTTATTTGCATTCCTTTTGGTGCATAAAGGCCTTAAGTTAGCAAACTGCAAATATACAGAGTTTATAACTTGCTATGAGATCTGAGACAGGTTCGAACTTTTCCAGCACCAAATGGGAAGCAGCAAAACAAAAATATCGTAAAATCCTGTCACACACACAATAGATGGTGAATTAAAAATGTCACGAGTTGGTGTTTACTGTGGCTTGTATCTGATCCACCAATCAGCACATATTTTATTGACAAATCTTATTTTTCAAAACGGTTCTCCTCTCATTCCCACAGCCTTCTCCAGGTATAAACAACTCAGCCAGCGAAGGGAGGCTGATAGAGTCGAGGCAACAAAATCCAAAATGTAAAGTTTATCTTTATTGATTATATTGATGCTGACACTTTGTCACCACTAAATGAACACAGAGTGACAGCTGTTAGTTTGTGGCTTCATTGATGGTTTACAGTCAAATATTCTATGTTATTAATTACTGACAGTGGCTGATCACGCTAATTATCAGCTAATACTGTTGTCTTCATAAAATGCAATTATCACTTATTATTGCTGCACCATTGGTTTTGGCTTCAGTGTCCTACATTTTGTTTGCAATGCCTCAATAACTCTGTTTATTAAAGGTCAAAGTGGCATCGCTGTAAAAATAACTTATAAATTACAGGCCTGAACATGTACTGAAATAGGAGTATATCATTTTTATCATAAAACAAAAATACAAAGTTACATTTTTGCTTTGATTTGAAAGTGAAATTGTACCTATTGCCCACAAGAAGCTGCAGTCTATCTCCAGTAAACAGTTAATGTACAGTAAGACAACAGAGCCTGTTAGAGATTCATAGAAAACAACAGACAGACTTCAGTTAACGGCTCGTCAGTCTGAATCCTGAAGGACGCTGATCCCCAACAGGAGCCAGGAGGTCAGAACGTACCGGAACATCAAGTACATACAGCACGCTTCAACAACACACACACACACACACACACACACAGATAGAGCCAACCTGCATCCCAGCAAACAGCCCAGTACATCATCAGCAGGGATGAAATCAAAAGAACAGCTGAAACATAAAAAACATACAGAGAGAGAGAGAATGTAATGCTACTGTACACAAATAGATGTATAGATGCACACAAACAACACAAAAACAACACAACAACACACACACACACACACACACACACACACACACACACACACACACACACACACACTCTGCTGTACATGTTCTGTTCTCTTTCTGCTTTATGTCATTTTACAGGTTGTATGTTAGACTCCAGGTCACTGCTTCCTGACAAAAAAATAAAAAAATATTCAGACGCATAAACCTCAGAAAATCACAAATGATTGTCTTTAAGCAGATTTAACAAACGAGATATAGAATGTTTATCAGTTTTAGCTTTAGATGTGCCGACTGGAGGATTTTGTCATTGGGACAGATCCAGGTGAGCTGTTTCCCTGTTTTCAGTCTTTGAGCTAAGCTACGCTAACTGGCTGCTGGTTGTAGCATCAGGGACTGCCCATTGTTCTGAAACCCCAAAAGTAACGTTTTTCTGATTCTAGGGATGATAACAATTAATCAATGATCAACTAATCAGTGGTTAAGAATTTGATCTATGAAGTGAAATTTAAACAAATCTATCAAATAAAGACTGAAATGTGCTCCGCATGTTATCGGATGTTCAAGTATATGAGTTTAATATGTGAGCTTTTAAATCTTTATGTTTTGATTCTGTCATAGAATATGTGATGTTTGGTACAAGCAAATATATTACATTTGTTAATGACTAACTGATCATTAATGTTACCAACAATCGATTAAGGAAAGTGCTTGCAATTTCCAACCCTATGCAATACTGATTTTGATTAGCATTAAGAGAACTCTTAATGTTAACTGAGAACTGAGTAACTTTGTTACGTCTTTTATGTCATTTTTGCAGTGTTATGTCATATTTGTCTTGTTAAATCTTTTATGTTATTTTCTCTTTGTTATGTATCGTTACATCATTTTTGTTATGTTATGCTTTGTTACACCTTTTACCATGTTTTCTTCTTATATTTTTAGGTCATTTTCATTTTACACCATCTTCGTCTTTTTACGTCATTTTTGTTAGGCATTAAAACTAAAGTCATGAGACTGTTTTGAAAATGTAAGGAGTAGAAAGTACAGATATTTGTCTTCAAATATAGGGAGTAACAGTAAAAAGTTGTCAGAAAAATAAATACTCAGGTACAGATACCTGAAAAATGTACTTACATATAGTCACAAAGTATTTGTACTTAGTTACTTCCCATCTCTGCAGAAAAATGTTCCATTGGACCAAAACACAATTTTGTCCGACAGCTCATTATAATGAGAAAAAACAAAACAACAGCAACAACAACAACAACAGAACATCCGTTGGTCTGTAAACATACATCCTCCCTGCAGTTACAGGTTGCGGGTTGAGGATCAGGGTGCTACTGCAGAGACAATCTGTATTTTCAGAGCAGCGGATGTTTTTTGGGGTTGTTACACCATTATAAAAGGCCATATTGCTGTTGTGTTGTGTGTGTTGTGTGTGGTGTGTGTGTTTGCAGATACATATGGTCGGTGTTTGTGAGTGTGTGGCTCTGCAGGGGAGGTGTGTGTCTGTTTGTGTGTGTTGTGGTTGTGTATAGTAAATATTTCTACAGGAGCGATCATCTTGGCTTCATGTCAGGGTCCCCAGCTGTCAGCACAACACCGGCCCCTGGCACAGAGAGAGACAGAGACAAACCTCCGCCTCTCGTGTCTCTGTGGTGCTGCAGTGTGGCTGGTGTTAAAGGGACAGTTCAGGGTTTTTGAAGTGTGGCTGTATGACAGTGACCCTGCGTCACTGTTTTTACGGCAGGCTGAGAGGGTGTTTCCTTTTGAAAATACAGAAAAGGGGGCGTCCCTGTGGCTCAGTTTGTGAAGTGTGCATCCCGTGTGTTGGAGCTGTTAGTCCTCTGCAGCAGCTGTGGATTTGATTCTGTCCTGTAGTCCTTTGCTGCATGTTGTCCCCTCACTTTGCCCTCTTCTCTGTTTTCTCTCCCGTCGCAATAGGCACAAAAATACTTAAAAAGAGAGAAAGAGAACCTAGATAAGAATGCAGACAGAGTCGACCTTTAAGTAAAAGCATAAAAGTATTATCAGGAAACTGAAATATAAATGCAACTTTTAGTTTTGCTCCCATTTTGAAGTCAAAGATCCCAGACTTCTTCTGTGCACACAAAAGGTTTTTTTCTCTCAGGTTTTGCTCACAAATGTGTTGAACTCCAATGAGCACTTCTCCTTTGCCAACATAATCCAGTCACCTGATGAGTGTGACATAAAGAGATGCTAACTAAACAGTAAGATTATTGCACTAGAGTTCTGCACTGGGTCAGGTGCCCAGAGGTACCTGATGGGTGACCCGCAAAATCATGCACAATAAAATAATGCTTTTTTCCCTGGCAAAATCAAAAATGAGAACAATTGCACAGTATTTTTGACATTTCTATCCACTTGATGCAGTAACATCAGTCCTAATCAGCCAGCAGGATTTTATTATGAAAGTCTACTTTGCAACCTTTGACCCCACATCCTGAGAAACAATGAGATGTCACCGTTTGATCTGACAGTGATGAAGGCTAGCTGCTGGCTAAAACTGATGGCATGAAGGCAAATTTAACCAGTGGAGGACACCAAATTGTTCGAGGCCAAGTTGGATGTTTGGGAGAATTTTGTCACGCTAACAGACTGTGGGAATACTATCAGCGTCTTTTCTGCTTTTAAAAACTTTACAAAAGTATTAGCTTAGGCAAGGCTTGTCGTCACTAACAGCTATCGCTAAACACACTGGCGGCTGCAGGAGCACAGGTGCTGCACCAGTCGAGAGCACAAGTGAGTGACTGAATGTGTTTTTAATCATGGCTGCGGGTCGGGTCGTGTAGGGTATATATTCACAGTTTCAGGTGGGTGTGGATTTGACTTGGAAATAATTGCAGGTAACGAGTCAGTTCTGGATCTCAGTTTTTTTGCAGGTCCGGGTGGGGTTGGGTTTGCAAAACTGGACCTGTGTAAGACTCTGTATTATTAAACACTGAACTGTGGACATTTCACAGAGCTACAGATAGCACAAAAAGGGGGCTGGAGCTCACTGTAAAAAGTCTGTGAATTAATCGTTTTAACATAACTGTGTCTCTGAAAAATTGTGAAATCCTTTAAATATCTGTAATCGCATGAAAAATGTGCAGTTTGTTTAATAAATGTGCTTGTAAAACACAAGTAGACAAAACAGCTGCATCTCACAACACTGATGGAGTTTGCACAGTTGTCATGGAGACGGTTCAGTTGTTGTCACATGATATGAATTTACTCAACATGAAAATAAATCACTGAAGACAGATTTTGTAATGATATTTGTAGTGATCCAACATTTGTGTAACGTCTGTCTGTGCAGGGGTGGAGGATTGTGTTTGCAAACACACACACACACACACACACACACAGAGACACACACACACAAACATAAACATAGTGTTAGGAGTGTGTGTACATCTCTATTTTTTCGATTGAAGTGTGTAAATTTGTGCGTTTATGTGTCTGCATCTGCTGTGTGTGTGTGTCGGCATGTATGTCCCAGTGAGTGTGTGACTGTGTGCATGTGTCCACGTGCCTTGTGTGTGTGTGTTCACACTCGTCCCTGTGTGCTTCACTGTGTGTGTTTACACTTGGATGAGCCTTCTGTTCGGCGTGCAGTCGCTCTCAGTGAGCTGGGTTTTTAGGTCGCAGTGTTCTTTCTGCTGCAGCCGCGCACACATACACACACACACGCACACACACGCACACACACACCACACACACACACACACACACACACATCAGGGGAAGATGTTGGGCGCTATTAGGCGCCGGGCTGCCGAGTTTGGGTGGGTGGGGGTGGTGGTGGTGGTGGTGTGGTTGTGTGTACGTGTGTGTTTAGGGGGGTCCCAGAGGTCTTGTCATGCATACGGGCACAGAGCCAAGCTGAGAGGCTGTGTGTGTGTCTGTGTGTGTGTCTGTGTGTGTGTGATGCTGCAGGGTTTAAAGCCTCCACTGCTGTGTAACATGTCGACTCTTTTTAGTAATGTCATCCAACACACACATACACACACAGTAACATGCTGGGATCTACGCTAACGTTAGCATGACCCTCACACACACACACACACACACACACAACACACACACAAACACTACACACACACACATACCACACACACACACACACACACACACACACACACTTACAGTTCCATGAGATAAGAGACAGACACACACTCTGTAAGAGGAACAATAAGAAGCTCTGTGATTGGATGTGAGTGGACAGCAGCGGCGTACAGTCTCAGATGCATTAAGGCTGCAGGACGTATATTAGATACATTACGGTCATCGGGTTCATATTCGTCATTGTCACATACTTTACCCTGTACAAGTTTTTTTTTTTTTTTTTAACCACATGGGTCTTTATCACAGATGTTACAGTGTTCACAGTGAATGATGTAACTTGCTGTGTGGCGGCCATGTTGGAGCAGCTGACAGTGTTTGACTTCATCTACAGAATGAAACATGCTGAGCCATCCACAGGGGCAGAGCTGCACAATTAATCGAATTTTTATCAAAATGGCAATGGGCTCTCTGCAATTTTTGAACCGCAGGAGGTGCAATATTTGTTAAAGGCCAAATGTGTCAAAAAACTTTGAAATGAATAAATGTGGTGAGGCAGAGACGTCCTGTCCTACACATAAGAAAGAAAAAATCACACCATAGTGATATTAACACACAATTAGATATTTCTTCAAACTCGTTCAGCCCTAGTCAGGGGTGAGAAGTAACGTGTTATAAGTAAAGAACTTCAGACACCAATTGCAATGCAAATGAAGAGCATGAAATTGTGGTGAAAAATTCCACAAACCTGAATCTTCACATCAAGTGCAATGCAATTTTGTAAATAAATAATTCAGTCCTTTTTCAGATTTCTATTCCAGGACGGAATAAATTTTCAGTTGCTGGTTTCCCATTAATCAGAGTTCAAATTAATGCAGAATGATTTAGTGTCTGTTTATGAGTTGTACAAAACCACTAATAATTTTTCAGCAGTAGATGTTTGTAACAGTTAAAATGAGCAAAATATTAACAGAATCTGATCTGACAGTCGACAACGTGCCGTTTGACTGCTCAGAGGTTTTCGCTTCAGAAGCAAAACGTCAGAAAAATTCCCTCGGTCCCTAAAAATAAAAGCCGCAGTGTTTGGTGTGCAAAGACATTAATGCAGGAGTAAAGTTTTTTTTTTTTAAGGAACAAGTAGTTTTCATGTTTCTTTTTTAAAACTGTTCTTCTGCTTTTTACTTGTATAATTCTGAGCGAGCAGTCTACTTTTTACTTCACTTTATTGCCATTTCAGTCAGACAACTCACGTTATAAAATGTTTAGAGTTCGGCGTCTAGGCCCCGACCTCTTCACTCCCCACAGATTATGTTCAAACTGAGATAAGGACAAGGAGTGATGAGCAAATATCGTAAACCCCCGATGGAGCGTGCAGGTGGATGCTGGGGTGGTGGTGGGGCTGAAATGACGGGCAGCGATACAGAGACAATCAGTGGTGACAGAGTCGATTCCAAAATATTGGTCTTGTTTTTGAAGATCAATTCTGGTGTCAATAGGATCAATACCAAAGAAGAGATCACTTTCAGCTTCTCTTTTCTATGTTTTACTGTTTTTACTTAATCAAATTGCAGCTATGTGCAGTTGTGTTGTGCACGTGCTCTTTGCTTTTCCACTGCTGTCTGTGAACACTCAAACAACACACGGGTGACGCTCACACAGCGCAGCGCAGTGAACACCCAGTTAAATACAACACATGGTGAAGGAAAGAGGATAGAGGAGGATATTTCACAGCTGTGAATGAAACTGTGTGTAGCAGAAGAAACAGAACAAAACACATAGAAGGAAGAGGAAGAGGAGAGGAGGAAGAGGAGAGACACTTCACTGGCAGAGTGTTTTTTTTCCACAGAGGCTCAGACAGGAATATCCAGGTTTAAAATGTAGTATTTAAATTAATATTTAGTCAAATCGTCTCTTCAGAATTACTTAATGTTACATTTTCAAACTGTAACTGTGCATCAATAGCTGTTACTTTAGTCGACCAGTTTAATATTCAGACATTAAAATAATATATTCTGCCTTGAAGTTTGTCATCTGAGTGAATTATTTTAATGGTATTGAAAAATCTATATATACCTCAAAGCTAAAATATTAAAATGGCCAAATAACTTTATTCTGACAGTGAAAGGATTCATATATGTAGGCAGATGTTGTGTATTGATGATGCATTTACTTCATAAATAAGACACACTGCTCTCTTCTACATGATGATAAAAGTATTGGTATCGAGTTACTTGCCATCAAATCGAAACTAAATTTTATGGTATTGCCCAACTTAGCGACATCTGTCCACACTGTTTATACCAGAAATCTAAGAAATTTAGTTACAGTAGGAATCTTACACCATATGATAAATGACAGGAAGTTGAGGCCTTTACATAAATGTGATGGTATATAATTCTGACTTATATCAAGCTGGAAATGTTATTAATCATATCCTGCACATAAAAGTCTCTCCAGTGCTCATTAACACATGAGACGGACATGTAACATCATCAGGAGACTCCAGGAAGATACCGGTCCCCACCAAGAAATAGTCCCACACACAGTCCAGGAAACTGTAATTTTATTAACATTATTCTGTTTGTCAAAAATGAAAATGTCACAAACCCGACACAGTAAAACACTGTGATGCGTTCATGTACACACATTCATTTAGGACGGATGGATGAGGCAGAACAGAATGGTTGATTTGGCTCAGTACAAACGTATGTACTGTATATGTGTGTGTGTGTGTGTGTGTGCGTGTGTGTGTGTGTGTGGTGCCATCCCTAGTTACCAAATTGACCTTAATCAAAGGACACAGAAGCAGCGGGCCGCTACAATACACACAAACCTGGAGGGTGGGCAAGAACCGACACACCACATTTAGAACACACACACACACACACACACACACACACACACACACACACACAGCTGAGTGTTAGCCAGCGAGAGAAAAAGCAAAAGAACATTTGTCCGGTCAGTTGGTGTCTGACTCCTCAGAGTCCAAACAGAACACAGGATGCCTCAGTGTGTGGTGTGTGTGTGTGTGTGTGTGTATGTGTTGTTGTGCTTTTAAAACAAGCCAAGTCAAAGACAGTTTATTTGTGTAGCCACTGTCACACACAGACTGCACAGACAGCGTCCCGACCTGTCTAAACAGAAAACTATCAGACTTCACTCAGCACAGTGAAACAGATGGTGAAGCACCTACTGCAATGCCAACACACATGCCAAATGCAACCAGCGGAGATTTGCAGAATTTTGAATAAAGTGTTTTGGTGACGCTTCAATTTCCAGGTCCCCTTAAACTTACGGTAAATAGGTGATAATTACGAAGTAATATATTTGAAATTTCTTAGAAATTATCCACACTGTCATGGTTAACTGTCTAATAATTAGCAAATACTGTTTTCATGTAGTGGGTGGTGAATGCCAAGAAACATATTAAATTTGCGGTTCATTTCAAATAAAGTTCAAATATGTGAAATGTTAATTACCACCTACTTGCATTGTTCTTTTTCAAAGGATCTCCTTTTGTCAGAAGTTCCAGTTCTTCCGAGAAGGTTTGTTATTGGCTAAAACAAAAGAATATGATTTCAAGTTTTTCCAGATTGTCCTTAGAGAGCGACAAATGTCTTTTGGTGTCCTTAAACATTCTAATTTAGTTTTCAATACATTTTTGATCCAATGCTGGTCCGTCAATATTCACTGGATGGAGCAGCTTTTTTTAAAAGGATGGAGCATCGCCTTACCTCCCACTCTGTCCCACTCAAATTTCGCTCAGGTACCACCCACACAAGAGTCTGCCGCATGCTCAAGTGCCCACTGCAGAGACACCCACAGTACTGTCAGTCAAAACTCAGCTGCTGCAAGCTCGATGATGGAGTTCATGAGTACAGAAACAGAAAAGTCATACAGGTATACTGTCCCTGTAAAACTAACAGATGACAACAAGAAAAAGAATGTGGAGACATAATTTCAGTCAGTAAAAATTCATTTTGGAATCTAAAAAGACACCTTTCACAAAAGGTAGAGAGAGCAGCAGAGAGAGAGAGGGAAGTAGAGGGAGAGAGCGTGTGAATATGAACAGATGTGCCGACTTGATTCAAACGTTTATGATCATGAATCAGAATGTTACTGTACAGTTCTGTGGTTTATACACTGCAGACTAAAATATCTGTCTGTGTATCTGTCAGACAGGCACTTGTCGCATTACAGTATTTTAAGGTGCATGAAGTGTGGAGCAATAATAAGCAGAAATTCTCACCGCTCCACTCACATGGTGTGTAAAACCTAAAAGCCGGTGATTATTTTATTTTTAAAAGTGTTACATTCTTAGTTCGCATTCTCCCCAAAAATGTACTGTGGCTGCAGGAAGAAACAGCTCTGCTCTGGCAGTTCTTTTTCAAAAGACAAAAGTGTCAACATGGATAAATTTATCATAAATTATTATATTTTATTTATTTATTTTCATGAATGTGATGGGCGGGCCAGCTGTCAGTCTGGGTGGGCCTGCTTACATCCAGCCCACCCGTAAATCCGCCTCTGCTTCAGGCTCATTAAGTGAGGAACATCACCTCTCTCTGACCTTGCTGTGATCCAGACCTCGTGCCCTCCACTTCGATCCTGCAGCTGGGGGTCAAGGAGCTAAAGCAGCTCTGAGCTCCGGCGTCTCAGGAGCTCCACTGTTTGTCCCTCAGCTCCAGCTGCACCATCATGAATAAGTCAGACACTGTACCCGCCTCACGCCGATCACAGGTCCCAGCAGCGGCGGTACAAATGATCACACTTTGATGCATAATTTACAGCTTCCATAATCCATATTTCAGAGGAGGCTCCAGCACTTCACACGACCGTTTAGCCAGAGTTTCTGTCCAGTAACTACAAGAAAAACAGCAGCTTGTTTGTACACAGAGAAATTCACACTGACATACAGCAAAAATGTACAGTTTAAGTGAGTCTGGACATACCCATGATGCTTTGGTCAGGAAAACTGCAACCAACTGAATACCACTCACCTCACCCTCCCCTTCCAAGCATTTAGGCAAAAATATGGTGGGCACAACAGATTGCTACAAGGTCCTATTGCAAAAGTCATGTTTCAACTATATTCCCGCAGGCCATAGACCCCTCTTCTGTTAGTTAACATTATGATGTGCCTTTGTGGGCGGAGCTTAGGTGGAGGCAGAATAACGCCCTAAACACACTTAGCTACCACTTGCTAGCAAGTAATGTTTGCTTGTTTTTCAACAACAGCTGAAAAAAATATAAGTTTCTCTAAATATGTACAGTCACTCACTTGAGTGTTACCTGAAAAAGTTCACATTAACCAATGAGAGCCGACTGGACAACCCGTACACGCCCACTCAATGGATGAAACATCTTTCTACAATTCCCATTCCACTGATGCAATAAACATTTCAACAGCTTCCTGTATGTTTTGTTTGCAGCCACACAACTAGCTAACAAAGTCAGTTAATGTGCTAAAACAAACTGTGTTACAACAGAACTAGTCTAGTTTGGTGCACACAGTTGGACAGGACTGATCTACCTGGGAAGCCCTACCAGCATGTACTTGCTGCAGGTCTCATAAACTGTACAGAAACGTCATTATTTGGGATAAAGAGTTTAACACACAAATGGATAAATTTCACTTTTGATGATAAGTAAAACAAGACCCTTTGTAAACTGTGTGAAGCAACAATCACTGGGAAAAACAAAAACGAAGCGATATTTGCAGGGCAGTCGTCCTGAACTTCATGCAAAGGGAACATTAAGCACACTTAAACTATCGCTCTGCCCCCTTTATGTATGAAAATAAATGTCATTTTCAAATGATGTAACTATCACTGCTCACGTATTTCCATGCATCCTTTGGATGTTAATACATCCACTAGAGGGCACCACTCAGAGTAAAAAGTTAACCCAAAGAAGAAGAAAGAGAATCAGAACTTTCTGACAATGGTGACACTGGAGGTATGAACCTGTTGAGAAAGAGACAAAGGTGGAGGCAGCGTTGTAGACGGCGGTGGTCTGTCGCAGACCCACCACGACTATGTTTCAGAAAACCTGCACAGACATGGATGAAACGATCAGAGTATGGACACACGGCTCAGTGCACATCTGTATTTAATATTCAGCATTAAAGGAGCCTGTAGAGAAGTGAATGACCCAGAGTTACTAATCTTAGATCGTCAGCTGTCACTGTTTGAAGAATGTTGTATATTTAATGTCAGACATGACAAGAGAAAGGAGTAGGACGGTGGTATATGTAGACATATGATGTTTGCATTACAGTATATTTAGATAATTTACTGCAGATGTAGTCAACTAAAACTAGACTAAAACAACTGAAATGACTAAATTATGACCAAACCTCAACAGCTTTTTAGTCAAAAGACTAAAACTAAATCAAAATTTGTTATATCTATCTGTTCTGTATTTAAGGTTCCGTGTTTATATTGCTTGTCTATATCTGTTGTTCTCGGTTTCTATTGTTGTTCTTCATATCTGTGTTTGTATCTGTTATATTTATGGTTCTGTCTGCGTTCTGTATTTCTGGTTCTGTTTGAATTTGTTCTATATTGATGGTTCTATGTGTGTTCTGTGTTTTCCAGCAGAGCGGCTGCAGCTCTCCCTCCTCCCCTCCGTCTCCGCTCGGCTGAACTCTGTCTGAACTCCCACTTGAACCCTGGATGAACTTCGCTAAACTGACCCATTAATCTACTTTGGGTGTAAAGCGGGCTATACGGCGGCCCATGAGGGACACCTCGAGCCGCTTCAGAGTCAGCAGCCGCAGAAACACCTGCTAATCACCCAACACGTGCACGTCAGGCAGCGACGCACAAAAGGAAAGGAGATTGCATAAGAAGAGGAGGGGGAGGAGAGCTGAAGAATGAAAGTAGATTTAATCTGTGAAAACACAAACCAGAGCTCATTTAACATCTTTAAATCTCTTTAAAAACCTTTCAAACCAGTTAAATTGTTAATTATTTATTTGCAAATATTAGTCTTAGGATAATTTCAGCAAAGTGAATCCAACTAAATCTGACCTTGCTGGGAGAAAACACTGTCTGAAATTCAAATGATGACTTTTATTTTCATGCACACGTTTCTATCTAAATATTTATGGATGGAGGCAGACACTCTGTTTATATTTTGTGCTTTCTGCAGAGCTGAATGAGCAGCCAGCAGGGCTAACAGAGGGTAAAGAGTGTGTGTGCGTGGAAACCTTCCGCCTCGTTAGTTGGATCATGCGGTGTGAAATATGTGTCATGACATTTTGGTAGGTAATAAAACACAAAATAATGGTTTGGTATCTCTGATATGTGGAGGAGCTTAGAGTTCAGCGCAGAAAGTGAGTTTTGGTAGAAATCTGGTTCATAATGATCCCTTCATTACTAATTACTGATCAGCAACAGACTCTGAGTTACAACCACAATCTGAAGATGAGTTTTATGAAGCATTTATCTCACACTGAAAAAAGAAAACAGAAGAAAATAAGCATGTATTTACACACATATACATACACTGAGTAAAACGTGAACCATAGTGCAGCCTGTTAGAGAGCTGGATTGATTGAAAGAGAATCTGTATTGACACAAACACACACCATTAAAGCAAATGGCTCCACTTCTGCAGCTGCGTCAGTCAGTGTAACCCGTGAACTCTGTGTTCTGTCGTGATGAAGAAGTGCAGACCATGGGTATCTTTGGAGGCAATCTCCATTTATATCTGACAGCAAGATGTAAGTAACAAAATCCTTAGCTTTTCTTTTGCAGTGACGTAGTCATTTTAATGCCAGAGCTCGCCTCCTGACGTGCAAATGTTCCACCAAAACAAATTCCCCCTCAATGCTATTTTGCAGCAGCACCATCGCTGCATCCTGGGCTTAGTTCCACCAAATAAGTTTGTGATTGTTTTAAAGGAATGCAAAAAAGGCAGGTCGTTTCTTTTCCCCTTATAGCAGAATGTGTATGTGCAGAGCCAGACCTTTTCCCAGCGCTGTGGAGAGACGTCTGGATATGCAAGACTACAAATCAAATGACACAGGAATATGTGAGCATATTGCACAATATGTATGGAAATTAATACGAGAACAGCTTTGTACAACAGCAAGAGGTATGGTGGAAGACTCCCATTTATAAGAGGGGAACCCCAAAAGTGAACAAAGGGGTTCAGAGTCTCAAGCGTTCTATATATTGACTATGGAGTGTCAGCTTATAACAACTTTAACAAATTTTGTGTAATTATAACACTAAATATTACAAATGTTACACATATTACTGCTGTATAATCGACTTTGTTACATTGGCTCTACCTCCGACCCTACATGCAGGCGATGGCAGCTGAAAAGTACCTGAACCACAAGTCAAACTCAGCTGTCAGTGACTCCTTTTTAAAATCACGAGGGGATAAAAGCAGGCTTAGTGTGCAGCACTGACCCACAGAATCTGACTAAGACGCATTTGAATGAAAGGGCTGCTACAAGCTCAAGCTGGTGGGTGGCGTTCTGTACATTTGTCAGTATTTGTTTTTGGCTCGTCTGTTTTCAGCATGGTGGCCAGTGGGTCTGCACAGTTATATGCAATATTTGTTAAAGGCAAAATGTGTCAAAACACTTTTAAATGAGTGAATGTTGTGAAGTGAGACAGAGACATCCTGTCCTACACATCAGAACTTACAGACTTAATAAAACATCTTCATTTGGCACTAATTCCTGCAAAGAAAAAAAAAATCACACCGTAGTCATTTTAATATGTTTTTCAATCAAATTAAGAATAATGATATGTAAATTATCATTACAGCTAATACTGCAAATCATATTGCATTTGCAATAACATTCAAAATAATCACAATTAGATATTTTTTCCAAATTGTTCAGCCCTAGTCTGGTGCTTTGCAATGGACTCATTTGCTAGAACCGTCCAAAACTGGGGTGACAAGGCATCTCTTAGAGGTGGCAAATGCCACCCTATGCCACCCCTCCACCCCTGGTACCCAGATCTAAACAAAAAAAAAGACAAAAAAAAAAGAGACAATGTTTTCAAAATAAAAGTATCAAACAAGGTACTTTATAGGCATTTAAACGATATCCAGCCAACTGGTAGATGTATTTTTGAACTTTAGACAGAACCACTCCAGCAAAGCAAGTCCTGCCTCCAGCTGCAGATTTAACATGCAGACATGAGATTAAAATCCATCTGAACATCTCACTTTTACCAGGAAAGCAAATGAGTATGTGTCCAAAATTTGGAACTATTTATTTAATGCACCAAAGTATAGTTTTAAAGTGAAGAGTTTGATGTTTCGACAGTAACAAAAGTGACAGTGGTGAGAGGAACGCTGCAGCAGGTTTCCTTTAAGCGCAGCAGCAGCCACATGTTACATATTGCAAAGCGCAGAATATACAGTATGTTCTTACGGTACTCACACATGCAGACACATGCAAACATTAAATGCATGTACACAGAGACAAACACACCCTCAGACACTCACACCAAGCTGGCAATGACAACCACACACACACACAAACTCACAAGCCCTGATTTCATCACTGTTTTGCCAATGTAGGTCAGTGTGTGAGCATCCCAAACACAACACAGAGAGGAGTAGAGGGAGTAGAGAGGAGGAGGAGGGGGGAGGAGAAGTTGGGGAGGGAGGAGGAGGAACGAAAAACAACCCTGAATGAATCAACGAATGTTTTGATTCGTAACGGACGCTTTGCTGTCTCTCTGCCTCGTGGCAACATGGGCTCTCTGTCGCTGTGCCAACCAGACTTCCCTTCCTCCTCCTCCTCCTCCTCCTCCTCCTCCTCCTCCTGCTTCTTATCTGCTCTCTCCTCCTCCTCATTCTCTCAATGACGAATGTGTACTTGTTTGCTCACAGTACAGTGGTGTGTGTGTGTGGGAAAAGCCCAGTGGGGGGCTGCATGTATGAATGTAAATATATTCTGTGTGTATGGGAGGAGCGATGTGTGTGTGTGTGTGGTGTGTGTCTGTGTATATGTGTGTATGTTGTGTACTCGTGTGTGTTTCTACAGCGCCCGGTGCTATTAATAGCTGTAAACTCTGGATGACCTCGGAGCTGCTGGCGAGTCAGCCTGATTTAGTTTGGCGTCTCTCGGTGTAACGGCTCAGCCTGTAATAATATCGCCAACGTAGAGAACCCGGACCCATCTCCTCCCTGCACTGTACTCTCCAGAGGGAGTTAACGCGGTACAGTACGGGCGCCTCGCTCTTAATGTGCTTTGACAGGAAGTAAGTTCCCGTCCACTGTCCTCATTTCTCCACGGAGACTCCCTCCTCCTCCTCCTCTTCCTGCTAAAACAGTTAAACTTTAAACCATTCGGAGCTGGATCACGTCAGAGCCGATAAGCAAATATGAAACTGTTTGCTGATGATGTTGTCATATCTGTCACAGTTTGTTGGGAATTTGGCGGATGACGGAGCGGCGCAGGTACCTGAAAATCAGGTTGAGAGGTCTCCGTCTGTGATCCTAGAAATCCAGTTGGTGACGACAGATGCGGCTACGACGGCGCAACCTCCCAAACTGCGATGACAGGGGTCAATCAAAGAGCCGCCACAGAGGTCAGAGATTTGGCGGTCGGAGTTGCGGAGGCAGCTCATGCTTGAAAAACAATGCCAGCGATCCTTCATACTGACAGACAGACTGTCAGATCCCATCACAGTTTTCCACCAACTATTGATGAATTATGTGACATAGTTTTCCTGGTTCACAACACAGTGTGGCCTCTATCAAGGAAATCAACAAATCACTCAATCTGTGGAACAATGCTGCAGAGGTCTGATGGGCTCCACAGTTATGAACTTTAAATAGTGTTTTCCAGATAAATGTTTGATTTAAAAGGATATTCCACTCTTAGATAATCATCCACTCAGTATGTTCTCACCTCTTGCTGATGTGATGATGGGTGAAGATCTTCAGTTCACTAAACAATCCTGGAGTTTCAGCAGAAAACAGGGTTGCAGCTAAATCCGATATAATGGCAGTGAATGGAGACCACGGATAAAATGTTAAAAAAAGAACACAAAACAAACACAAAATGTTTCCAGCCTGCTCATGTGGTGTAATCCAAGTGTCGCAAGCCGCGACATTAAAATTTAACCACAAAAGACGCCATTTACACCATGTTTTTAGCCAAAATGTCAACTGGAGCACGTAGCAGGTAGCATGTAAACATGGCGTCAATCTCACAATATTTTCACACGTGCATCCATTAAGAGATATACGAAGTCTCGCGATACATCGGCGCCATGTTTACATGATACCTGGGCAGCTTCTTTTTTTTAACATTTTATTCGTGGTCTCCATTCACTGCCATTGTACTGGATTTGGCTGCAACCCTGTTTTCTGCTGAAACTCCAGGATTGTTTAGTGAACTGAAGATCTTCACCCATCATCACATCAGCATAGAGGTGAGGACATACTGAGTGGACTATTATTCTGCGGTGGAATATCACTTTAAAGCCCTTTACAAAACAGAGCGCTGTATCTGCATTGAAATAAGTATCAATCACTCATCTCCTGCAGGCTGTAAAAAGACCAGTTTGTAGTGTCATAATTGACACTGAGAACTAAAACTATTACGGTAATCACAGAGAAAAGAACAGAGAAAAATGTCCTAAAGTTCTGAGAGAAAATGGTCAGTAAAAGGTAGTTAATTACAGTCTGGTTGTGGGTAAAAAAAAACCTCCATACATTTGCTCCTGCAGAATAATCCACTTCCACACTGTTTTGTATTATGAGTTTATTACAAGCAGTCACAGTTTTACCAGCGGTGATATACTGTTTATTTTTAAGCATCTGAACTCGGGTGTTTGTACAAGTACAAAATTCATCACATTTTCATGGGGCATACTGACCATATGGATTTCTATAGTAAAGAATCCATCAAGGGTATCAAATGTTTTCATGAACTGAGTTGCAGAGTTCAACAATCAACACTGCTCCACTGGATGCTGCAGCCTTCCTGCCTGTCTGTCTTTGCTCTTCGGCATCCTTGCATATGTCTATTTACGTGAAGTTGTTCTTAAATTCTCCACTCATGTCTGTCCTTGCTTGCATTTGTTTTTTGGCAGCAGCCATAATGGCTCAATTCCTCCAGGTACGACTGTGTTCCGTTACGGCCACGCTGTGGCCACCAGAGATGACTGCAGCCATTCTACACAATGTTTGTGATTCCACCAGTGGTGCCTCAGAGCATCCCGCAAGGGTTTCTCCACTCTACTGCACTTCAAATATGCACCGAGTCTGTTTTTGACAAATGGTGCATCAATCAGCACAGAGCAGATCAGGCAGACAGGAAGTCAAACACAGAAAAAGTAGAGAGAATCCGGTCAATTTTCAAAATAAAAGACCCCATGTAAACTCACAATCATCACTCTTTAACTACAGTGTACTTATTCATGGTAGAAGCACAAAGAGCAAGCAAAGAGCACCAAATCAACAAAATCTGAGCAAGTAAACATAATCAGGTGGGGAAATTGCTACACTGCTGAAACGTTTCTGAAACACTGCTGGTGGGAGCTGTAGACATGTGGAGGACGGATTAAAACCGTGGCATAGACGTGCCATGTCCAGTGGAATCAACAGTAACAGTTGCATGTGTTACATGTAAGCTGATAGGCTGATATGGTGATGTCTTTCTGCCAGAAAGCCTCTCTAAACACAGTTAATATTGTGAAATGGTTGCAGCTTGGTTAGGTTTCAGCACCGAAAATACTTGATTGTTTACGTCACATATGTGACGTAAGTTAACTGACATAGGTAAGTTAAAATAAGTCAATGTTTACTTTTGGTTTCACTAAAGAAACAAAGAGCAGTCTTCTTGTGAAAGTTCTGTGTTTGTTTGACTGATCCATCCACCCCTTACCTTGTGAAGCAGCCAGATTCGCAAGATCACGCAAGAATCCATCTTGCCAGGCTCCAAGTTATCCATTTGTGTCTGCACCAGAGGTAGTGCGAGCCAATCAGCATCCTGCCAAAGTTAGACAACCTGGGACTGACAATGGGCTGTGTTAAAAGACAACAGTTTGATTCCTCCAGGTCAAGAATAAGAAAATTAAACTGATATTAAAGAAAATCTTTCTTGAAGCCCAATAAGTGTTCATGACACAGTCTTCAGGCCGTGCAGTGATTCTGCTGAACATGATGTGTCTTCAGTTTGTTGGACGATTTCATCCAAACTGCCAAAACATGTCCAGGCTGCAAACAGTGTAAGAAGCAGCTGGTCTCAGTGGGAACTGAACATGTAATCCTACAGTGTTAATGCCTTGCTTTAGCTCCACTTACACATGTAGCCCTACATATACAGTATGTATGTGCGTGGGTGGGTTGTGACATCATTATTTCATGTGGAGATTAATGATTTACTGAATTTTAAGACGTTTAATGCCTGAGTTTGAATCAGCCATCTGTAAAACTGAGACCTCGTATGTTTCTTTCTTTTAACTCCAGGTAAAAAATATTTTCACTGCAAACAGAAGTGCAGCCACTAAGTTTATTACTGACACTAAGCCAGATCACTAACAGATCCACTTCCTGGGCCCTGTTTCCACTTTGCTTTAAATATGTTAATGCCGGTGTAGATACAGGTGAAGCTCACATGTAGATGGCCCGGCTCTAGTGGTGATCAGGATGTGCATCAGCATCAACTGACAGAGAACTTTTCACCACTAAACCGAAGTTCAGTTTCAGCCTTTTGTAATTTTACAAGTACTAATACTAGTTATCATCATCATCGTCAAGAAAAAGTATCAGTATCGTATTGGCATATATCCAAATTCAGATATCTAACTGGAACGTGTGGCTCTAGCTTCTGTGGTACTTCCTGCTACAGTAGGTGTCTCCAGGACCACATTTTACCATGATGACACACACACAGACACACAAGGTGAAAACAATACCAGCTAAACACTGTCACAGTTGATAAAAACGTAATGAAATTAAGATAAATTTGTGAATAAACACTGAAAACAAAGCGAACCGTTTGGTGACTCAAACACCAGTTTGAAAAGTAGAGCAGCTGGAACTACAAATCTCCTCCAGCGTCTCCTCTCCCTGATGACTAAATTGGATTTAACAGGTGAAATCAATCAGACCTTCAACGTGATTCACGTCTTCTCAGAACACAGCAGTTGGTCCTGAAGTTCGGTACAGGCTACATGAGAAGAGACGTACTGTAAAACAGTCAAATGAGAGCTGGGAGGTTACATCAGGTTTCTAACCCCCCTCCTCTTTAATGGAGAGCTTATGATACTGGACGAGTGAACGAGGAGTCAGCCAAGTTCATGTTTAGTGAGAGCAGACTCATGATAATCTAACTCTCATAAATACTTGTGCTGTTTTGGCAACACTTCAGTAATCTGTGCAGCTGGTGGCGAGCTCGGCCAGCGGAAAAACTGACACCACAGACCGCCGCTGGAACCGTCTGACTGAGGAGATGAAGCAAGATTCAACACAGAGGAGGAGAAGAAGAGTTCTGCAAGGTTCTCCTGTCAGATACTAGAACTCTCAAATGAACTGTGGTGTGTTTGTCCATTTGACTCCTGCAACTAATGACTGTTTTCATTATCAGTTAATGTGCTGATTATTTTCTAGAGGTGATGTCTTCAGGTCACGTCTTCTTTTGTGCAGCCAACAGTCTTAAACCCAAAGACAGTCAGGTTACAAACATGTATAACAACAAAAAGCAACAAATCCTCACATTTTAGAGGCTGGAACAGCTGACTATTTCCCTTCAGAAAAGACTAAAATTATTATTACCACTGTGTTGTGGTGGCATCAGAGGGGCTGATATTTAAGGATCATATTTAAAAAGCTTCAGTTGCTATTGGCAGATATTGCAGATACTTCAACAGTTACAACTTCATATCATAATCATAACAAAAGCCAGAAAATCAATGATGATCAGGAGCTGGTTATTAACAAGCCTTGCACAGTGTAGCAGTAAACACTGCTGAAGAGGGTGCTGCTTTTGAACGTCATCAGCTCGTCTTCAGTTAAAAGACACACCTTTGTGCAGGTAAACCTGATGCAATGATGATGCAAATCCCTGCCGTGCTGAGCTGACACATCGTGTCAAACCAAGTCAAGACAAGCCAGCACATGCCCGTCCCTCCAGGAAGCTGCAATGTTGCGATCTCAACAATTCACGCAAATTCATCCAATCCCTGTGATTTCTGCGCAACAATGCAATTGTGTCCAAACTCTGCAACATTTCCGCAAATCTGACCATTGTTGCTTCCTGTGAGTCTCCCCGCAAACATCACACATGCACGTCTCAATGAACAGACTCAGTCTTTTACTATGCACACATTTGTCTTTGATACCAACATTTATCAATGCTCTGTTATCTTTTATTTTATGATTTCGTGCCCCCCAGATGCGCTTCTTCATCTGCAAAAAATAGCAAATGAGAGTTTTTGTGATGCTGAGCCTCTTTGATGAGGTTACGTCGAACACTCAGAACAGGCTGCAATTTTATTCTCCCCGAAACAAGCTGTCTTTGATTTTAATGAATTATACAAAACAAAAATGCAACTTTCTTTTGTAATTTTCACTTGCTCCCACAATTTCAGTGCAAAAAACTACTAAAAATGTTGCAACATGCATTGCAATTTTTTAGAAAACCTGCCATAATATCAAGCATTTTAGGCCACAGAAATCACAAAAACAGCCCACAAGATCCTGGAGGGACTGTCGTGTGTATGGAAAAGGGCCACTGGTCAGCTTCCCGTTGAACTGAGCTTCGTTTATGATGTGAGAGCAAAGCAGACCAAGAATTCAGAAAACGGCTCGCTACTCTGGCAGCAACAAGACTTTTATGCTGCTGCATCTCCAGAAATAGAAAAATAGCAAAATATAACACCAGAAAATTAATAAAACATACACGAACAGTGTGAGTGTGTCTACATGCGTGTCCGTCCTGTGATGGACTGATGACACGTCCTCTCGACCTGTGCATCCAGCCCCCTGCGACCCTGCACAGGATAAGCAGGTAATGAGGATGGATGTTTTCCCTGACGCTGCAAGCTTACAGTTCAGCCTGCTTACACTATGGTAAGAGGTTAAGCCCATAATCATTAATGTTAGAGCACGCTGAGGAGGAGAAGCTACATTTGGGACTTAGTGACTCTGTCTGTTGAGGATTTCGTTCTTTATTTCTCAGCTGTTTCCTTTAAAAGTTAAATCTAGTTTATAATTCTAAACTTATTTTTGTAGGATTTTATGAGCTTTAATGACATTTGTACTCAAAAATTAGTGCCTGGTCAAGAATATGTGCAGTCAGACTACAAACAACTGTTCATCCAGATTATTTCAACTGAAAGTGAGGACACCTGACACACGTCACTGATAATCCATCTCTGGTTTGGGGTTGATGGACGATGTTGTAAGACAGTCGTTTTTACTTGAAGTGATGCAAAACATCTTGATCGCCCCCTGGTGGTTGGCTGCAGTATAGGTCATAAACCCCGCCTCCTCCATTTAGCAGATGTTAGCAGATGGGCCAAACTAAAAATCAGTACGCGTCAAAGAGATTTTTCCTGAAGATGGTTCTGTCATTTCTGTCACTGAAAGTGTATGAAAATACAAAGTTGAGCTGATTAATCAATTAGCTGTCATCTCTTAAATTAATTGCCAATTATTTTGATAATTACTTAACTGTTTTGAGTCGGTCCAAAGTCCTGTGCTAGACATCCAAACGTCAACACTCCCCCAGTGCTGCGAGCTCCAAGTCCAGTCCAGGCAGTAGAGCCACTAATAGCTGCAGAGCTAACTGAGCTAACACACTAACTACAGCTACAGTTAGCAGCGGTTAGCACCTACTCCCCAGCCCTATACAGAGAGAGAAGTCCCACCACTTCTGGTGGACTGCCACAGAAATAAGAACTGACGTCTATGGTGAGTAGAGCTGCAGTGATAAATCGATTATTAAATTAATCGCCAACTATTACTACTACTACAATAGTACTAAATAGATAAAGTTGACTTGACTTGACAATCGATTAATTGGTTTGAGTCATTCTTTAAAGAAAAAAGTCAAAATTCTCTGATTCCAGGCTCTGGTTTTGTTTCTCTTCTCGGACAGTAAACTGAAAATGTTTGGGCTGATGATGTCATCTTGCTGTGGGAAACACTAAACTATTAATCGATTACTCAAGAAGATAATCAACTGATTAATTGACTATGAAAATAACTGTTAGTTGCAGCTCTAATGGCGAGAGACAAATGATTTTTTGATCCCGCTTGAATTGTGCCATGATTTTTTGTTTATTAATTATTGAGATAATTTTACAAGTCAAGAAAGTCATGGTTTGTCATAAAACTGTTCACGTCTAAGACTGTGAATGTAATTAGAAAGAAGACACACCCAAATCATTTGTCTCTCACTGTTGACTACCGTTCGTTTTTTGTTTTTTTTGACGCCAGGCCTCAGGTTTGTAAGATTCAACAGGTGTCCCATTCTTACATGCACCTTTATGTATTTGACCCTGAAACACACACTAAATAAAGCGTATAAGTGTAGTGAGGTGTGTGTCTGTGTGTGAGTGTGTGTGTTTGTCTTCAGGCTTGTGAACGCAGCCCAAACAGAGCCTTTGTTGGAAATTCAGATCCAGTTAAACAGAAACACCATCTGGCACAAAACACAGCAGAGATTTAATACAGCAGATTGGAGGACGAGGACCTCAGTGTGTGTGTGTTTGTGTGTAATCTGGATTTCAGCTCTGTTTTCATACAAAATCTGCAGTGAGTGTAAACAAACAGCGATCAGAGCTCAGTGTGTGTCACTGAACGCAGCTTCTACAAATCTGTTATCTCAAAAATCCTAAATTAATATTTACTTTTAGTATAATTAAGCTCAGCAAACTGTCCCACTGATGAACCTGGAGCCAGATAATCATGTTATTAATTAATTATGAGGACTATTTTATGATCATCTGATGGATTAATTACTGTTTCCTTTTAAACTGTGTTTCTCTTCTTTTATATGCCCAGTTTGACAGAACAGCCGCGTCTCTTATTCTGCATCACAGATGGAAACTGTAACTAATAAAATAAATAAATAGAAATAATGTGGACTGGTGTGTGTTAGAGAGTATTAAGATCTGTGATAACTGTCCAAACTATCAGGTGAAACTTTATTTAGAAAACAGCCTGATTTCACCAAATGGTGAATGAATAACAACTATTTCTTAAAAGGAATAATCTACAACATTTTCCTAAAAAAAATCAATGTGTAGACTCATATAAACATAAAGCATTTCAGTCATCATTAATTACCTGTGAGAGTGTGTGGTGGTGCAGCTCTCTGCCTTTATTTCCTTCATTTTTCATTGTTTTGTTGTGATTGAGATGTTTCACCAACCTGTAATACTATTTGACATCCTGCTGCTTTTACGAACACCTCAGATAAATCCTACAGACTCCACCTTTAAACATCCACGTATGAGTGAAGAAAAAAAGGATTAAACTAACGTTACAAACTGTTGTTACAGTCTGTCAGTCGTTTCAGTTATTCTTCTCGCCCCACACAGATACAAAAAATGATTCGCAGGTTATTATCTTAATTGCAAACATATACTTAAGTGATGAGATAAATCCATATCATGGCCATTTTAACTTTAAGTCAAGTACTTAAGTCAAAATACTGATTCTCGGTGTGCTGCTGCAGCTCAGCTGGGAGAGTGTGCACCCATGTACTGATGCTATCAGTCCTCTGCAGCAGCCACAGGATCGATTCCCTCCTGTTGCCCTTTGCTGCACGTCATCCTCCCTCTCAACCCACTTTTCAGCTGCCGCTATCCAATAAAGGCAAAAAATACTGATTCTCCAGTTCAGGGAAAGGTTTGACAAGGGTTGAGTATCGTTCACATTTGACCCGATACCCCAGTACCAGGATCTTTTTGTCAGTACTTTATTTTCTGTGGAATAACAAAAAAAATGCAATTTCTACTGTAAAACATTAGGCCAAACTTCTTAATTGCTGTCTATTTGGAATATTTCGCTGTTGATTCAGAGCATTTTACGCCTTTCAAACAGCCTGTCAGTCTGTGATGAGGGCAACGCTGTTGTTTATGTCAGAGAAAGAAATTTTGCGTGTTATTACAACACTTTCATTGCTTTTTGTGTCTCCTTTCACGCAGTTCAGTGTGTGCTGAGTTATGCAGACAGCGTGACATTTTCTGCACAAATGCAGAAAAAAAAAAAGTCAGGTTACATATTATTAAGAGCAACAAAGTTAACTTGTGCCATATATTAGATGTACTTGCATCACATACATAACATACCTCACATAACGATCCTAAACCTAACCAAACTACAACAGTTTAACAACGTTAACCACAACAAAGATCACCATGACAACAAAGGTCATCTGACTATTGTTACCAGTCCAAATCTCATAAAATGCACTGAACAGTGTTTAACAAGACCTGAAAAGGAAGTAGACTGGAGCACGGACATGTAGGATGTGGTTTTGGGGGCAGTTCCTCAGGATTATATTCATTTATATATATTTTAATGCCATGAATTTGATTGTTACATGTCTTTTACAGTTCTTTTGGCTATTTTTTGATAAACATGACACATTTTTGGTTGTATCTTTACAAAAAAAATGAGTCCAATCTCAGTAGCCAGATGTTAAGAACGCACAAGAAACTTAACAAGTGTAGACATGTCAACTCAGTTTTATTTGTATGGCACCAAATCATTTTAGAAGTTATCTCAGGCCACTTTTCATACAGAGCAGGTCTGGACCAGACTCTTTACATACTCTTTATAATATTCACAGAGAACCAACAATTCCCACCATGAGGAAGCACTTAAAGTGTCCTTAAAAGCGGTGTGTGGTGTTTATACGCCATCTCATGCGATCACATTTTAACAAAAGTCACGACTGACTTTTACTGAATAATAGAGAGTTCATTTTTGTTGTGGCTCTAAAATTAAATCATCATTGTCACAAGGAGAACATGTTTGATAAAACTGGGCAGCCATTTACAAACTGTCTCAAAGTGCTTAAAACCAGAGCTGGATTATCAACCGGGCAAAACTCCAGGAGCCCAGAAAGCTCCGGGATTACTGAGTGTCAACTGGTTCCTGTTGGTTTATTAACAACTGGGAGAAACAGCAGAGAACACAGACTGGAGCTGCAGCAGAGTTTCACGCTACAATAACTACACATACAGAGCCTCATATTATTACAGTACACAGTATCACACAGTTCCTGTGTTTTAGAAACACTCCACTGAATATGTGTGATTGATTGGGTGACGTGATGAGTCTGACAGGCAGTCGAGGAGGAAGGAAAAAACATGAACTGATGAGATTCTGCATCCAGCTTCAGTTTTAAATAACACTGATACCAATATCATAGATAAAAAATGTACAGTAAATTATACATTAACCATCTTTTTTAATACTGTTATACTGGTGTACTGCTGGAACAGGGCTGGATGATCTGGACAAAAATATAACATTTTTGACCAAATATCTTATTACTGATACAATAACTACAATAAGGAAATGGTCACTTTCTTGCATTACTGTGGTGCTGACACCAGTTACTGAAACAAACACCAATCAAAATGTTTGCTAAATATATTTTATATAAGCAGCATATTGTAAAATACTTACTTAAAATACTTACTAAAAAATTAAGACTTTAAATTTTAGTGGACAAACTTTCCTCTTGAACCTGCTGCCACAGACTGATACACTGTCCATAAATCCACTTACACAACAGAGGGAAAATCTGCTCCTTATTAGGGCTGCAACTATCAATTATTTTCTCAATTAATCAACCAATAGTTGTTTGGTCTAATGTCAGAAAATGGTGACGTCCTCAAATGTCTTGTTTTGTCCAAAACCCAAAGATATTCACTTTACTGTCAGAGAGGAGTAAAGAAACAAACAAAAAAACATTTAAGAAGCTGGAATCAGAAAATTTTAACTTTTTTCTTAAAAACAAACAAACAAACCTCAAACTTGGGCCGAGCAATATGTCGATATTATATCGTATCATGATATGAGACGAGGTATCATGATATGTTTTGTATTGTTATATTGTTACACGTCATAAATGTTTTGTTTTCTTGGATTTAAAGGCTGCATTCAGTTAAGTGATGTAATTTTCTGAACTTTGTCCATTTGTCTTCACTCGCTTCGTCACATTATTTCCACATTACTGATGATTATTTAGCAAAAAATCTCACTGGGTTAATATTTTATGAAAGCACCAATAGTCATCCCTACAATATTGTTGCACCCCTTGGAGCACACAACATGTTCTCAGACACAACCTACATGATCAATAATTATCGATATCGATCGACATTAAACTTCATTGTCATGATAAGGTTCATAAGCTGTATCACCCAGGCCTGACTCAAAGATTAATCAATTATCAAAACAGTTTACGATTTATTTCATAATCAATTAATCGTTGCAGCTGGACTCCTCATGACTCAGAACCTGCCTGAGAATCATCGTGTTTTTAAGTTTTCTTCAGTATCACAGTAAAATAAAAATATGAACAAATATTGGTAAATAATAGAACAGCTGGAACAGTCTGATAAGTTCAGAGGATTACATCATTTTACTGTAATACAGCCTTTAAAACCAGGAAAAGACAACATTAATGACAAATAACGATATAATACTGACATTTTATGTCATACAACCCTAAAAACCACCGAGCTGATGGCCTTGGAGAGGTCCTGCTTCCTGTCCTGATGAAGAGGAGCAGTGATGAAGAGGCTCCTTTGAGTCAAACTCTAGTTTAAAGACTTTAAATGTTTCAGTTTGTTGCTTGTTCCTAAATGAACGTGTTTATTTGAATCTGGAGACACAGAACATACAGAAAACCTGCACAGAGTTTGAGTGAACACGCACCAGCATCTCAGCAGTATAAACACAACACCACGTGCAGCAGACACGCGCACGCGTGTAAAAAGTGCATTTCCCACTGACCTGCGGTGTTTTTCTGCTCCTCTTCCTCCTCCTCTTCCTCTCTGTCTGTCTGAAGGTGAGTTATTTCAGCTTCTTTTCCTCCTGATGACCTCTTCCTGTTTGAAGATTCTCTGACCGTCTCGCGCCCTCCTCCTCCTCCAAACACACCTGCTTTCACCTGCTGCTCACGCGCGCTCCACGGTGGCAGCGCTCGATTTGGGTGACCTGACGCGTTCGCCGGGCGGTGCAGTAAATTAGAGATGCGTAAAGTTTTGGAAGGTAGGTGCGACCTCTGTTTCCTGTTCTGAGGTGAAATAATAATGATTATAAATGAGGAGAGAAGGGGTGCACGTGCTGATGTGAGGCGCAGCACTGGCTTTAGTCTGAAGGTTATAGTGACTGAGTCATGTTTACTAATAAATTACAGAAAGTACTAATGTGTTGATAAAAGTGCAGACATCAGTCTTAAGGTTTAAGAAATGAAGGACTTGTTAAATATACTTAAACACAGTGGCAGCACTTTATTTATTTATTTATTTTTTATTATTTAACTTTATGTGCTGCAACTACTTTATTTCATATTGAATTTTCTCATTAAGAATTTGGTTGTTTGTTCCACAAATGTCAGAAATTAGTAAAAAAAAAAAAAATGTCAGTCAGTGATTCCTAAAGTCCAACATGACGTCCTCAAATGTCAAACAAAAGATACCAGGGAAAAAAAAACACCTTTAAGAACTAAAAACAGAGAATTTGGACATCTTAAAAAAATACTCAAAACAATTTGTTAATCATCAAACTAGTTGTCATTTAATTTAATAGCTGACAGCTAATCAATGAATTGACTAATTGTTGCAGGTCTGTTATAGTGAAGATGCCAAATAAGGCTGAATTTTGGGAAACGTGTCTAAAATCATGCACAACACAAACATTTATTTCTCCAGCTGATGAAACTGGAGCTGGAACTTTGTTGGGTCATATTTTATAAACAGAATTCTCTACACAGCCAGAACTATAATAATGATTCATAATTCCCCTCATTTTATTGTCATTTAACGTATTGTTTTGCATGAAAAAACAAACCAGAAACAGTAAAATCTCATTACAACCACCAAAATTCCAAGAAACAATATGGAGAATGTTCAGTGATGACTGTAAAAACAGACAGAAAAGAGACGTGACTCCTGTTTTAGTTTATCTTCATTAACTCTATCAGAGTTGATTTGAAGATATTAGTGATAAACTTTAAGGCCTGCTGCAGACTTTTTTTAATCATTGTCTACATTTTCATTTCATCTTGCACTTTAATAAACTATTTGTTTTAACTTTAAAAAAGTTAGTGTCCAGGCTGCCCAGGAAAACTGAAAAAACAAATTCTGAAGTGTTCTGAAAATAAATACTAGAAACTGACTTGAATAAAAAAGGCTTTACATTAAAGTAATGAGAAAAGATCGTAGTGATTTTTTACAGTGAACGTTTTAACTTGTAATGTACAAGTTTTATTAATTCAAAATAATTAAACTTATATATAAATACAGTTTATTATTATTGTTGTTGTTGTTGTCACACACATCAGTATGAACATAAACAGCTTTATTTGTGCTGCAGTACTGAGTCTTAACGACAGGAGGCGCTCTGGTTACAGCGACTGACCTGCAGCCTCTGGGCTCCACCGTGTTGTGTGTGTGTGTGGGTGTGTGTGTGTGTGTGTGTGTTTCCTGCCCGACACAATGATTTTTATTAGTAGACAATAGCGGCGCGCTCAGTGCGCTTCACCCCCTCCTCCTCCCTTCCTCCTCCTCCTCCCCCTCTTGCTCCCCCCAACACACACACGAACGCACACGGATCGTGCGCGCGCTGTGTTTGCCGACATGAATTCAAACTATTACTGTCGTTGAGAAAACAAAGCCGAGGAGGCTCGACCGACTGTGCCACGACTGCTGCGTGTGCGTAAAAGCGCGCGCGCGCACACACACACACTCAGACAGGCGTGCGCTTTTACGCACAAGCCTCCGAATGGGATTTTACGCACACATGCACAGAGGAGGGCGCATGACGCACGGCACAAATGCATGAACGAATTTGAGGGAGAGATGCGTGCGCGTAAATACCGACAGAGAGAGAGAGAGGGGGATAAAGATGACAGGTCGGTGCTGTTGGAGACATTAAAGGTGGAGACGGAGAGGAAGAAGGAGCAGAAAAGAGGATTTGTTGACAAAATCACCAAGTTGGAGAAGCTCCTCCTCTCAGTGATGTAGCCGCGAGTCGGAACCTCCTTAATTACTAATTTCTCCTCATCCAAGCCACGCTCCCTCCTCCTCCTCCTCCTCTCTGTCTGTCTGTGCTCTCTCTCTCCACTCCTCCATCCATGCTTCTCTCATCCTGACCCTCCTTCTCTCCTCTCTGTCTCTCTCTCGGATACCGGAGGTGGACGAGCTTGGAGTTTGTTGTTGTTTATTTTTTTATTATTATTTATTGCTGGTTTTGGGGCATGGAGGATGTGAAAGAGCCGCCGACCGTCCACCGGTCCTCCTCCTTCAGCATCAAGAGCCTCCTGCTGCCCTCCAAGTGCGACAGACCGGACTCTGCTGTCGCTGCTGCCGCCGCCGCCGCGGTCGTCGGCATCCCCGGGACCCTCTCCCCCTCCCCGGGCTCCGACTCCTCCGAGAAGTCGCTGGAGCCGCCGGAGGTGGACTCCACGGCGGCCGCGGCGGAGAAACCGGGCAAAGAGGAGCAGGAGGGAGAGGAGGAGGAGGGCGGAGGAGGGGGAGGCGGAGGAGGGGACGGTGCTAAGGCCACGCCGGAGCAGCAGAACTCTAACGGTAATAACGGCGGGAAAAACGGGAAATACGACAAGCCTCCATTCAGCTACAACGCGCTGATCATGATGGCGATCCGGCAGAGCCCCGAGAAGCGGCTCACGCTGAACGGGATCTACGAGTTCATCATGAAGAACTTCCCGTACTACCGGGAGCACAAGCAGGGCTGGCAGAACTCCATCCGGCACAACCTGAGTCTGAACAAGTGCTTCGTCAAGGTGCCGCGGCACTACGACGACCCGGGGAAGGGCAACTACTGGATGCTGGACCCGAGCAGCGATGATGTGTTCATCGGCGGGACCACCGGGAAGCTCCGCCGGCGCTCCGCCACCTCCCGGGGCAAGCTGGCGATGAAGCGCGGGCTGCGCTTCGCTCCGCTCGGTCTGGGGATTAACGAGCGGGCGAACAACCCGCTGTACTGGCAGATCTCTCCGTTCCTCTCCCTGCACCACCACCACCACCACCACCCGCACTACAACGGATCCTCACCCGGCTTTCTGAACCAGGCGGCGGGCTACGGCTCGCTGCTGCCCGCGGTGGAGCAGCTGAGTAACGGGGAGCTGGGGCGCTCCATCCTCGGCGGCGGACTGACGAACAGTTACGGGATGAGCACGTCGCCCGTCGGGCTGCTCTCCGGACAGACTGCGGGCTACTTTGTCTCAGGGACCCAACACGCTGCTGCGGCGGCCCCGGGGCCACCGGGAGGAGGACCGGCGCCGCCTCCTCCGCCTCCTCCGCCGCACCTTCAGCAGGGCGCAGCGGGGTTCGGCGGCCTGGCGAGCAGCAGCTCCCCGCAGTCGCTCCTCTCGGACTCCCTCAGAAACAGCTCCCTACAGGCCTTCTCCCCGGGCGTGTCCGCAGGCTTCCCCGGGGTGCTGTCCCATCAAAAGAGGGTCACCCCGAACGCCTTCCTAAACTGAGCCCCCCCCCCCCTCTTCCTCCCTCTCCCTCCTCCTCCATCACCTCTCCGTGGATGGCACCGGGACGAGGACGCACAAAAGACGTCATGTTTAAGGGCAAATAATAAAAAAGTGGTAAAAATATCAACAATGAGCGCAAAAAATCTCTATGAAGTGAAACTTTTTGGCCATATTCTGCCCGCAGAGCAGATTTTCTTTGTTTTCTTTGCATTTTATTGAAAAAGGGACAAAGTTTGTTACCCGCGGGTTGTACAACTGTAAACTAGACTTGCCAAAGGTAACACTTTAAGTATATTTCAAGCTATTTATATCTTGTACAAAGATTTTCAGTACCTTCTTTGAGTCTTTTATTTATGTTTTGTATTTATTGTACAATGTATTTAAATTCTATTTGTCGGTGTGTACTCATCAGTATTGAGGGAGGGAGGGACACATACAGGGTTAATAATTATTTATGAATTTTGGAGACAATCAAGGAGAATCGAGACAATCAAAACTTTTTCTCTTCTCTTATTTTTGTTTGAGAAAACTTTTGAAAAAAAAAAGTGAATAAAGTAATGAATTTAAATAGATAAACGAAGCCTTAAAATCAGCAGAAACAATCAGGGGTTTTTGAGAGGAAAAATAAGCCTACAAATCATATCTCTACTCAGGTTTGACCCCGGACTGACAGGCCTAACCATCACACAAAAATATGAATCATAACAATAATAATAATAACAAAACTGCTCTCTGTGAAGAGTTTCCTTCCAAAATAATGATATCCTAAACTTTTTTTTCCCATCGTGGCAGAAAAAATAATATTCTTACTGCTGCTTTTCGGTGTTTTTTTTTTTTTTTTGACACAAACCGCCCCTTTAAAATTAATAAATAAGTACGTAAATAAATAAATGGATATAAAAGTTTTTGGAATAGAACTCTTCATGTGTAAAATTATGCAAAACATCGCAGCTGTAACACCAGTTTTTCTGTTTTCTGTTCATCATAAAAACCCAGATATTGTCCTTTTTAAAAGCTTCGGTGTGTGTGTGTGTGTGTGTGTGGTGTGTGTGTGTGTGTGTGTGTGTGTGTGTGTGTTGTGTGTTTTTTCAGGCCTGTATGAGCGTAAAACCTCCTGCGCATGTGCGCTTAAAGGCCGCCGTACGTACAGGAAACCTCTTAATTGATAAAAATGAGTGATAAAAACATCCGTTTCACCGGCTCCATCCTGATGTCACTGCCCGGCTGAGGTGCTCCGGTGTCGGGTGAAACTTTGAAGGGCCCCGGCCGGGTGGAGGATGGAGGCCTCTGCAGGCTGGAACATTTAGTTTTTCTTTGGGGTGAAAACAAACCGAGCGGCTCCAGACGATCATCAGGCCCTGCAACACACACACACACACACACAGATATTTTGTCAGATGAAAAACTTGTATCTCCAACATGCCAACTTTTCTCCCCTTTATTTAAAAAAACACCGGTTTTATTGGGCGTGAAGGTTCATTCTTGACCTTGGGAATCATCTTAAAGCCATTTGCAGCCGCATCCTCACGGCCATCCTCTACTGACGGCTCAGTTGTCATGGAGACAATTTTACTTTTGTTAAATTTTAGTTGAATAACAATCCTTTTTTTCTATTTTTTAAATGTTGTAGATGGTTTTATGAACCCGAGGAGTAAAAAATAAATAAATTAATAATACGCACAAAAGAAAAAAAAAATCACAATTGGAGATACGAGGTTTTCATCTAGCTGCAATGATATATAAATGCAAATGTTTTTATTTTTTAAAATGTTTTGGGAGTAAAACTGCACAGAAAGCTTCAGTGGCATCTTGAAAACATCATCAGCATCAGCTGATCTGAGCAGGGAGGGACGCTGCCATTTATGATGTGATACCGATATTATTGTTTTATTATGTGACAATATTACCGATACTGAGGTTTTTATAGTGAAAAGACAACAAGGTGTCGTAGTATTTACTTTTACACATTACAGCATTTTTTTAAACTTAATTTCTTTAACTTTATTTCCACACATTTAATCAGAGCTGCAACAATTAATCGATTAGTTGTCAACTATTAAATTTATTTTCGGTTATTCTGATAATTGCTAAATTGTTTTAAGTCTTTTTTAAGAAAAATATGTCAAAATTCTCTGATTTCAGCTTCTTAAATGTGAATATTTTCTGGTTTCTTTACTCTCTGACAGTAAACTGAAAATCTTTGAGTTGTGGACAAAACAAGACATTTGAGGACGTCATGTTGGACTTTGATCGACTTTGATCAACTGATCAATTAATGGAGAAAATTATCAACAGATTAATCAACAATAAAAATAAACAATAGTTGCAGCCCTGAATTTAATTTACAAAAGAAACACCTGGATGTCTTTTCACCACCTTCATGTTCATTTGAAAGTTCTGCTTATTTGAATCTGATTTTTATTTTATCTCAAACTGATTTTTATTTTTTTTTTAATTTTATTTCTCACTAAATAATTAATTTTAAATTATCATTGGTACAAGTTAGCCAGTATTTAATTACATAAATCACGTGATGCAAATAAGCCACTATGCTGTTAAACAGTTAGTGGCTGTAAAGTAAAAATAATATGAGCTTTTACGGCTATATGCAGTTTTCTTAATCAGCATAATATATTTAAAAAATAATGGAATTAATTTTACAAATATACTTAAAATGATCTCTTCCTACTGAAGCACCAAAATAAAGAGCACAAAGTGCTGAAGTGCATTTTACATCAGCGGGGAAAAAAAACTAAAACATGTTAATGCTCATTTTTTTCAAGCACATCAAATGAGCCGCGTTTGACTATCAAAGTATCGATCGCTGCGGTATCAATCGATCGGTCTGTCCTCAGATCTCAGGTCAGCGCTGTCTGAGCCCTGCAACACGATCCGGATCGAATAAATGTTGCCTTTCTTGCAAAAATAAAAGCTGCAGCAGAGAACATGAGGAGGCAGATATCATGTTGACGGTGTTTAACAAATTAAGGACAATGTGTAAAGCAAAAGAAGATTTTGGAAACGAGATAAAGCAAATTATTGCAAATAAATTTGTTTTTGTTTTTTTCAAAATCAATTCAGGTCTTAGTCAGATGAAAATCCCAAAGTGCTGTCACTAATAATAAACTGTTAAATATATTGATGATTATCAAAATTTCCATCTGTTTTGGGCCTTAATTTAAAAAATAAATATCATATATCAACTGTAAATGAGCCACAGGTTGGATTTGATTTAAATTAATTTTTTTAAAATTATTAATCATGCATGCAAACAGTAAACAGGAAGCTGCTGAAGAGTCGTTTTTCTCCCCATTTATTTTTAAAAACTGCTTCTTTTTTTTTTACAGTGCAAGACAAAAACTTACGTAACCTCTGACCTAAATAAAATCCTCCTGAAGGCCAAAAAACAGGCTGACCTTGTCCCCACACACACATAAACACAGAGCGAACACAGGTTATGATAGTGGCCGACATGCTGGTAAACAAACAGAGAAATCAGGATATTATTGGCAGAATTAAAGCACCAACAGTCAAAAACAGCAAAAGTAGGAACAGGGTTGATCTGATCAGGCTCACAGTTTGGTTTCTGGTTTTTAAAAATAAAATCTCTCCATGTCACTTTTTTCCATTTTGGTTTTTGTAAAAATGAAAAATTGTTTTGGAGGTTTTTTTTTGGGTTCTTTTGTTTTTATTTTTTTGCACTTTTGTCGTTAGCGTTCACTTGTATGAAGTCTGTACTGTCTGTTTTTGTTGCCGTCTGTCTGTCTGTTTGTTTTTTTCAGAGAAACTAAACTTGATTAAAAAGGATGAAATAACCTGAAGCAGAGTTTCTGCCTCATGATGTTTGCAGAAGAACGTCAAACCTGAAAGATGCTTTTAAAAATATAAATATATATGCAGACATACAGAGGCCTACATATGTCAAGAGGTCTGATCATAAGTATTAAAACACTTCATCTTTGGTAAAAAAAATAAATAAATAAATAAATAAAAACTGTAAATCATTTGATGAAGATGAAGACGATAAAATTTAACCATCACGTTATTTTAAGAGTATTTTGAATTACAGAAGTTTTACAGAGTTTTAATGCCAGACGGGACAAATGAGAGGAGAGTTTTTTGTTTTGCATTTGGAGATTTAATTCAAAATGATTTGACTTGTTTCTCATAATGAAAAAAAAGTTTTTCCCCTGCCGGCACTAACACTGAAAGTTTGACTTGAATTCTCGAAATGAAAAACAGAAAATCTTCGTCCAGAAGCGACTGTTTTGGTATTTTGATGAAGTTATTTGAGTTTATTGTTTTAGAAATCTTAAGAGTATTGATCTTTCCCAAACATTGAATGAACGACCTGTTTCTTCTTTTAAATTTTATTTACTGTGCGATTTTATTTTGGTGTTTATTACACAGGACATTTTAAAAAGGACATTTGGACATGATTTTCTTCCTTTATTCATTATCATCAGTCACTGATTTTTGAGTGATCTCTTTTTTTAAACGGGACTATAAGAGTTTGTAGTTTGATGATGATTTATTTATGATCTTATTTTTCAAATTATATTGAATAATAATTATTGTGTCATTCATTTTGAATTTTAAAACACTGCTCTACTTGCAGCATCATGGACGGTTTATATATTTTAGGATTATTATTGGGTTTGTTCCAGGACGGACTGGTTATCAGTGAAAACGTGATTCTGCCACATGATTGATTTATTTATTTTTAAGTACTGGTAATGGATCAAAGTTTAGATTTCAGAATCAATACTGGGAAGGAAAAAATGGTTTTGTAACATCTCTAATAATTATGAGGGACATATTTGTTCACGAGTGTGTTTGTCAGGGGCCCAGGGGCCCGTAGAGAACACAGGCCCCCCCAACAGTGTTTAATGTTTAATTTAATTCTGGAGCATTTTGCTATAAAAGTCCTTGAAAACATGGACCCATCTCCATGAATATTTTCATTAATAAAATTATAAAATTAAAACTATTTATGCTACATAAACTATAGAAACTACATACATTTTGTATTTTTTGTCACATTCAGAAATACAGTGATGATTTCTGGGTAATTAGTATGTTGATGTTGTCCAGTGCTGAGTCTCTATTTGATCATGTGACCAGGTGATTTATGAAGAATTTAGGCACAAAATCTGACAAAACTGACAAACTGACCGACTCATTTGACTCCAAAACCCCAACACATTGTTTGAAAAAAAAAAAAAAAGAGAAAATAATATCGGCACAGTAGTGTGTGTGTGTGTGTGTGTGTGTGTGTGTGTGTGTGCGCGCGCACTTCAAAACTATTAACCATCATGCACTGGGGCCACCACTGGTCTTTTTAACTGGTTCATTGAAAAGTTTCCATTTACACTCAATAATTTTAGTAATTAGTTATTTTATTTTAGTTATTTAGATTAATTCTGATAAGCTCGGAAGTTTATTAATTATCTTTTGTTCACAGGAAACATCTAAAAACAGTGGGACTCTTCTGTATTATTTCAATATTAATCAATATTTTTCAGCTGATATTATGAGTTTATCGTAAAAGCTTTTATTTTGCAGGGTCAGCTGTCACAATAAGAGTATTTATTTATGATTTTTAAAATTCCTGCAGGTCTCATCGTGAGGACTTTGAGGACTTTGAGGACTTTGAGGCGACATTCAGCAGCTTCATGAACGTCGTGTTCGTCTGATTTCAGTGAGTCCAGACTTCATTCAGTGAGTCTGGAGTTTACAAACAGTTTGAGCTGCCTGGACTCAGCAGTGTGTAACGTCACGTGATCTGTGTGTGTGTGTGTGTGTGTGTGTTTGTACACTGATGGCCTACAGCCAACATTCAGCTGTCCTGACCTAAAAATACAAACAGGCTAAATTTAGAGGAAATCTAAACATAAAAAGGAGTTTCAGAGTTTTATTGAAGCAGATCATTTATGATTTTAACAGAATTTACTGTTTGATCTCTCAGTGTAAATATTTTCTTACAGCACAGACCTGAACTCAACAACAAAGTAATTATTATTTACAGTATATGACATTATAATGTCAACTAACTTTTGGTTTTTCTTGAAAATCTAACATTATCACTTATTTTATGACATAAATATTTATGTTATCATCTCAGTACCTTTGATTAAACACCACTCATTTATTATTATCAGTACTATTAGTTTATTACAAGGTTCAGTATTGAATCTCCAGCCTCTTTAGTGTGTTTAGTCTCCTGTAATATTCTTATAATAAATAATAAGATGGCTGTAGTGTCATACATTAAGGCAGGGCTGCCCAAAGTGGGGCCTGTGGGCCAAACCTGACCCGTCATAATGATCGATTTGACCCATTGGATGTTTCTAGTGATAATAAATAAATAAAAAAAATATAAATATGTATAATATATAAATAAATATAAATAATATAAATAATTATTCATACTGTTTTGTTTTTTGTGAGGTAAAGATGCTCTTTAAATATATAGAATTCATAATTATTCATTATTTTTTAATAATCTGAGCAGGTCAGGCACAGACAGTCATTAAATTTATTTATTTATTTATTCCTCAGGGACAGTGCATATTAATAAAAAAAATATATAAATATGTCAGAATTAGCCAAAAGGCTGGTTTTCACCCAGAGTTAAGAATTAAAGGGATAGTTCAGATTATTTGAAGTGGGGTCGTCCACAGTCAGTGTTTTACCCACAGCAGATGGAAGTCGACACACCCCCAGTTTGGAGAAGCAGCAGGAGAACCAGTGTAGGAAGCTAATCAAAGAACTGCTGTGGACAGGGTCAGCACCAACATGAATGTAAGACACCTACAAAAATCTATATCAGTTAAAGTGTACGCTATATTTAGAATATTTTTCACTACTTTACCTTGCTGACAGACAGACTTTTCAGACAGGAAACTGCTGTTTCATGAGCTAAAAATCGCTCTCTCCAAACCAGCCAAACTCCAAAGGTGAAATCAGTCATTTTAGTTCACAGAACACAGGATTTTCTGGACTACTACTGCCTTGATTGGTTAGTTTGTTTGTGTTACCATGTGACTTTGGTGTTTTGAAATGTAAGTTTGGATTCATAGAAGTCTCACAATAATACAGATGAACTAACAGATGGAGGCAGCTGTAGACCAACAGCTACTGTGTTCTGTGAGCTAAAATGACCAATTTCACTAATGGAGTTTGGTTGATTTGGAGAGAGAAATAATTGTGCCATATAATGATGGTTTTCCATCAGAAAAGACTGCAACCTTCCTCTGCACTAAGTGTTTTATCGGGCAAAATTTAGCTTGGACCCTTATTACACAAATATGAAACATTTATGGTCCTAAATAGTAAAGTTACAGTAAAGTTTTTAAATTAGCAGATGGATCGGGTAATTTAACAGGACCCTGCTACTTCCCAGAAGAGTCCTGTACGCCTTTTTTTCCCCAGGATGGTGAAGTCCCGTTCTGTGGCATTCATTCTTTGCATATATTCATTCATGTTTTCCAAAGTGTCTAACCTGGGTCAGACCATACAACAAATTATTTTTGCTTTACCACGCTGGTGTAGGATCTGTACTCTGTATCAGCCAAAACAAAACAGTTCCGGTGTCAGTATCAGAAAGGAATAAATGGAATCAGAACATTTCTATTTTCAAACAATCGCTTCAACCAAAGATCGTATAATAAATTAGATTACAACCTGTTTAATATACTACTGATTTACTGTTTGGACTGCTGGACTCATTTTTTGCACATGCAGTTGCTATGCATTGCTCCTTTAATAGTCATGAATGTCTCTGTCTTCGTCTCAGTTTGTGTTTTGTCTGTTGCTGTTTGTCCAGGTCTTGCCTGTTATGTCCCTGTGTCTCAGTCTCTGTCCGTGTCTGTGTTTAGGTCCATCTTTCTCCACCTGAATTTCTTGTCTGTCTCTCATCTATATGTCCGTCTCTATCTGTTTGTCTGTATTTCTGTCTCAGTCTGTGTCCCTGCTTATCTACCTGTCTCTCAGTATATATCTGTGTCTGAGTCTCAGTCTTCTTTGTCAGTGTCTTCATGTCTCAGTCTGTGTCTGCTCGTCAATCCGTCTCAGTCTCGATCTGTCTCTCTCTGTCTCAGTCTGTGTCTCTGAGTCTGTGTCTCTGCAGCTTTAAGAGTCTCTCTGGGAGAATTTAGGTCAGCGCAGTGCTGCCTCAGTCCGCTCACTTGTTTTGGCAGCTGGGGCGGCCCAGAGGGGCGGAGCTGACAGGAGGGGGAGGGGACATCGTGATGTAATTTTGGGCCTGAGCTGGTGATGTCACACCCACCACACAGACTGGTCCCAAACTAGAAAGACTTAGTGGACAGCAGGTTCAGACGTGAAAAAACTTATAACGAAATTAAACAGGTGTACACAAGAGACCAGAACCAGCTGACGAGTGTGACTACAATCAGCGACAATCGGGAAAACCTGTGGTGACAACAGCCATGACAATACATCACTACAGGAGTTTATAGACTGTGATCCTCACTGCAGAATTTATCGCTCCGTATTATTGTGACATAAAGCAACATTATGATACCACAAAGTAACTTTATGATGCCATAAAGCAACATTATGATGCCATAAAGTAACTTTATGATGCCATAAAGCAACATTATGATGCCATAAGCAACATTTTGATGCCATAAGCAACATTTTGATGCCATAAAGCAATATCATGATGCCATAAAGCAACATCATGATGCCATAAAGCAACATTTTGATGCCATAAAGCAACATTTTGATGCCATAAAGCAATATCATGATGCCATAAAGCAACATTTTGATGCTATAAAGCAACATTATGATGCCATAAGCAACATCATGATGCATAAAGCAACATTTTGATGCCATAAAGCAATATCATGATGCCATAAAGCAACATTTTGATGCCATAAAGCAACATCATGATGCCATAAAGCAACATTTTGATGCCATAAAGCAAAATTATGATGCCATAAGCAACATTTTGATGCCATAAAGCAACATTTTGATGCCATAAAGCAATATCATGATGCCATAAAGCAACATTTTGATGCCATAAAGCAACATTTATGATGCCATAAAGCAACATTTTGATGCCATAAAGCAATATCATGATGCCATAAAGCAACATTATGATGCCACAAAGCAACATTTTGATGCCATAAAGCAACATCATGATGCCATAAAGCAACATTTTGATGCCATAAAGCAACATTTTGATGCCATAAAGCAACATCATGATGCCATAAAGCAACATTTTGATGCCATAAAGCAACATTTTGATGCCATAAAGCAACATTATGATGCCATAAAGCAAATCTTGATGCCATAAGCAACATTTTGATGCCATAAAGCAACATTTTGATGCCATAAGCAACATTATGATGCCATAAAGCAATATCATGATGCCATAAAGCAACATTATGATGCCATAAAGCAACATTTTGATGCCATAAGCAACATTATGATGCCATAAAGCAATATCATGATGCCATAAAGCAACATTTTGATGCCATAAAGCAACATTTTGATGCCATAAGCAACATCATGATGCCATAAAGCAACATCTTGATGCCATAAAGCAACATCATGATGCCATAAAGCAACATCTTGATGCCATAAAGCAACATTTTGATGCCATAAAGAAACATTTTGATGCCATAAAGCAACATTATGATGCCATAAAGCAACATCATGATGCCATAAAAGCAACATCATGATGCCATAAGCAACATTTGATGCCATAAAGCAACATTTTGATGCCATAAGCAACATTATGATGCCATAAAGCAATATCATGATGCCATAAAGCAACATCATGATGCCATAAAGCAACATTTTGATGCCATAAGCAACATTTTGATGCCATAAAGCAACATCATGATGCCATAAAGCAACATCTATGATGCCATAAAGCAACATTTTGATGCCATAAGCAACATTTTGATGCCATAAAGCAACATCATGATGCCATAAAGCAACATCATGATGCCAATAAAGCAACATTCATGATGCCATAAAAGAACATTTTGATGCCATAAAGAAACATTTGATGCCATTAAGCAACATCATGATGCCATAAAGAAACATCATGATGCAATAAAGAAACATTTCACAACAGTGAAATGAGGATAATAAAGATCATGGTTATGGTTTTTTAAACAGGAAACTTGCGTTATAGGGTCTCTAGTCTTAATGCTAAGCTAACCTACTGGCTGGCAGTGGTACATCTCACATATCACAGGATATTTACACAAAAGATAATCAGGAAATCAAATTGTTTTAAGAATCTGAAGTTGGTCGTGAACATGTGACCGAGCAGCAGACCGGAGTTGTGTGTTTTTAACCTGACAGAGACGACATGTTGAGGAGGGGGACGGGGAGATTGCCGCCCTGCAGGGCTGATAAGTGATGGTGATTGAGCGTTTGGACCGTCCATGTCCCCTGCAGGAAAGTAGTTTTACACTCTGTCAGCCACACACACAACACACACACACACACACACACACACACACACACAGTTAAACCACTGGAGGACAGACCAGCTGCTCGTCCTGATGTGGAACCAAACCCCTGAAAACTGGACAGGACGCAGACGAGGTTCACTGGCTGTTCTGAAGATGAATTATAGTTTCTGTTACACAGTAAATGTTTGACTGTTTAGATCACATACTGTTCAAAACACAGCGGCGTCTGAAGGACAGTTTTTGCTTTACTAACATGTTTACTTGGAGCAAAAATACATTAAAACTTGCTCAGAGGGTGGGTGGAGATTTTATGACTGATTGCATCTTTTCTGAGTCATAACTGAATCACTGCTGGATTAAGAAATTATGCCAACAAATTGAACAAATTAAAAAAAAAATCCTCAGTGGACGAACAGGTCAGAAGATTTCATTCTTCATCTTTAATAATCCTGAACTGAAAACTCTCAGACAAAGCAGCTGATTTTATTTTTGGAAGTGTGACATGAGAAAGTTTGAGGGTCTTCGGTCGTACGTTCGTATCATCCAACAGTTTGTTCCAGTGAGTCACGGACAGTCACCTCCGTCCAGCACTGACAATACTGAGCTGTCAGGAGCTAAAACTGGGCTGCAGTGATGAATAAAACATGCAGACTGACCTCTGACTCTCTTACTGTTGGCTGTCACATCTGTGATCCAGAGGCTGAAGCAGATTTTTCATCACCAATATTTGGTTGTAAGCTTCGTGGGTTGTTTAGGAGACTGGACAGAAACTCTGAGCTGAGTTTGGTTCAAACTCTGCAGAAAAAGAACAAAATTATTCAGTATCATAGGACACGTGTTTTACAGAAGTAATGTTGTCAGATTAAACATCAAAATTCATGTTCATTTGTGAAACAACAGGTCCTTGATTTCAGGCGACAGTGAACAAAAGCAGCTTCTCATTTCAAGCCGGTGTAGATACCATCTCTGCTCAGGAGCCTATTAAAAGAATAAAGAAGAGAATATTAAGAGAATGTTATGAGAATAAATTTGAAATATCAAAAATAAAGTTGAAATGTCCAGATAATAAAGTATAAATGTGAAAAATAAAGTTAAAATGTCAAGAGAATACATGTAAAGCTGAATTGCCAAAAATAAAGTTGTAAAGTCAAAAATGTAGACGAAATGTCAAAAATAAAGTCAAAATTGAGAGAATTAAGTCACAACATTGAAAATAAAGTAGAAATGTCGAGGGAATAAAACAGAAACATCGAGAGAATAAAACAGAAACATTCGGGAGAATAAAACAGAAACGTCGAGAGAATAAAAACAGAAACGTCGAGAGATTATAAAAGAAACATCGAGAGAATAAAACAGAAACGTCGAGAGAATAAAACAGAAACAGTCGAGAGAATAAAACAGAAACGTCGGGAGAATAAAACAACTAATAAACTCTTTGTTATACTAAATAAATAATAATCAAACTCTTAAGCAGAAAGTTACACTGACTGTGAAAGATACAGTGAACGTTAATCTCCACAGAGGATCACATGATGAACATTATCAGACTTTTTCAGAAGTGTTTGTACTCCTGATAGTTTAGTGTTGAAGTCCTGACGTGTGACTGAGCTGCTGTAACCAGAGACGAGCCGACAGACAGACGGACAGGACGCCCTCATGCAGGTGGATTACAGCTTAAGAAAGGCATCCACAGCCCCCATGACTCAAACACATCAAGACACAATCACTGTTCACACACACCTTCAGTGTCTGTTGTCATGAATATCAACATTATTTTAGAAAAATGTTAAAGTGCTTCAGTGTATTTCTTGTTTTTTTAGATTCCATTAGGTTTTCAAATCAAAGGAAGCTGGAGGTCAAAGGTCACGACACCCTCAACCTTCTTACAAATACAACAGGAAGCTTAAAGGGACTTTAAAGTTCAACCAGAGTTGAAACTGTTAAAACAAACTTAAAACCTTAAAAAACAATGAAAATCCTTCTCATTCAGTCTGTCTCAACAATAACAACGGTCATGTGATCAAAGTAATTATTCAAACTGTTTTCAGCTCCTCAGTAAACCTCATCTGAGAAATCAGAGGAATCTCTAAAATAATTGAATTTGTGGTGCCTCTGATTTTTTCCTGCATAAATAACTCTGCTCTCTGAGATCCACGGTGCTTTGAACCCTAAAACTTCAGATTATTAATTATCGACAACTTATCAAACAATTTTGTTCTCGTGTTTATGTTAATATTCATTTTATAATTTTTATACGACAAAAGAAGATGAACAAGTAATAAAAAGTAACTTTTGAAAACAAAATGTCACAATTTTTGTTAACCGCACTGTGAAGTTAGCAGTTAACATAAGTACATTAGTTAACTTACACACTGAATGTAAAATAAGTCAGAGTTAATGTTTGACGGGAAACACACGGGACACAAACCCTGTTGCTCTTTATCACCTTTATCTTTGTCTTTTCTCTCTGTGACATTTGTACATTAAACAATATGTGAAATATAGAAATCACATGCTGCTGGGGCCTCTCACATTAAAACAATAACAAAAGACGTTGTTAGTTGTAGTTTGATGACGTTGTGAAGTTGCATGGGATCATGGGAGTTGTTGTCTTTATTGTTAAAAAACCACCAAAGCTGTCCAACACGACTCAGGCAGAAACCATGTTCACAGACATATTAAAGTTTTATTCACATTGCATTTAGTCACGTTTGCCGACTTCCTTCTTCACTCTCTGACGAATCTTACTCGTCCCATGTTTTCCCGGAAGCAGCTAGCAGGAAACACAACGTTACCTTAAATAAAATAAAATCACGGATTTCTTTTGAAACATTTGGGATAATGTGAGGACACAACTCGCCAAAATATATACGAGTGTTTTTGAGTTTTCAGACATTTTTATGTGGAAATGCAAAAAAGGTGATGACGCACAGATTGACTGAAGATATTGACGTGTTACTAAATACGGCTTTCGGTGAGACCAGACTGATGCGTGAAGACGCAGGTGAACGACACATTTTGTCTTAGTCGGAGAATCACATGACCAACACTTTGACCCTGAAACTGCAGCAGAAACAAGAAATTCAAATTAAAAATTAATTCAAAATTCAAATGAACTTTATTTGTGTGTGACGAGACACCGCTTTGAGGCTCAGACTGAACATTCTCAGGTTTGGCGTCTGCCGTGTGACCTCTAAATACTCGATTCTCTTTTGTCTGCCATCACGTCAGGTATTTCCGCCCGTAATCTGTTTGATAGCGACGGTTTGAGAGATCAAAACATGCGCCTGCAGACATCGTCTGCGCTCCTTCCTCGACACTCGGCCTTTCACGGCTGACTGAGCCAGAAAGGCCTTCAGGACCGACGCACACATCAGCTGCACAATGTGTGCGTCCCCTATAGAAGCTGTGGGTTTGATCTGAGCGATGCTCACAAAGAGTCAGGTGTTACTGTGTGATGTGGAGATAAGTTACAGCTGGACTCTGTTGTGTTGTTGTTGAGACTGACCACTCTGCATTCACAAATTTGGAAAATTGAAATCACGTTCTTGCATATTTTTTGCAGTATATTTGCTGAAAAGTGTTGAGAAATGTTTGTTTATGTCAAACAAGATTTCAAAAGTTAAAATATGAATGATGGTCGTGATTTTCTGCAATTTTATGCAACCAAGCTGAATGAAGTTTACTTTAATTTGGAAAAGCATGCATGATACCTGCAGATGACTTTTTTTAAATTGATATAATAGAAGAATAAGAATAAGAAACATGTGAATGTGTCTGCCGAGCTACAAAATGTTCACACTGGATGTATCTGCAAAACACCACTTTAACAGCCTTGTTTCCCTAAACGGTGAATGAATCAGACATCATTTCGTATCACAACACCTTTTTAACTGTTCACGTATCATTTCATGCCACCTGACTTTTGTAGCGACAACACTTATGTCATATTGGAGGACAGTCTATGAACGGTCACCCAGCAGACCACAGTTTGTGTCCTGCATGAAACCGCAAGTCAGTGTTGACTTATATTTAATTTATGTAACATACGTGGTGTGTTATTTGTACGTAAGTTATGTAACATACAGAAGTTACATTACATATGTCACATGTTGTGTAAATGATTTTAAGTATGTAAACATGAAAATGATGTACTTATTTTAACCCAAACAGCGATCTTTCTCTAAACCTACTCAAGTAGTTTTTGTGCCTTTATTTTGAAAGTCTAAGCGGACATTGCATATTTTAACTTGAGTATGTCAGCCTAAGTTAACTTACAGAAGGTACCGACATCACATAAGTAACTAAACTCACATAAGTAACTAAACTCACATAAGTAACATACTTAATTTAAGCTAAACCAGTGGTTCCCAACCTTTTTCCCTTAGAGCCCCCCAACAGAGTTCAGTGCAGCATCTGTTTCAGGTTTTAGATTCTAAAGAAAATGTTGACAGTGTTGAAGATAAAACATTACTTGCAGTAACTCTTTCCTCTGTGTCTCTGTGGACAGCGTCTGTGCTGAGCTGCTGTCAACAGTGACACAGAGGGACTTTAGCACTAAAGGATCTACTTCATTTGCCAAACTCAGGCTGCTGAAACCTCATACTTGAGTAAAGTTCAGGAGCTTTAGGAAAAGATCATAGTCATGTTTAAAGTAAACCAACATCGACTGTTGTAGGAGATCATTTTGCACTACTTCCACCTCAGTTTCTGGCCACGGCAATCTAAGTTTGTGAAGCCACAGGACCTCCGCTTGTACCTTCTTATTTTGTCATAAAAATAAAATAAAAAAATATGGAAGGTTTAAAAAAAACAAGAAATAAAATAAAACAAGGAAGAGATTCATGATAAGATAGAAATGCACCATCAGTTTCTGTACTCATGTTAATCGAGCATCTATGTCAATTTTACTGTCATCATTTTTGGAATTTTCTGCGAGCGTGAGGTTTTGTAAGAAACCAGCAGACAGCGATTGAGAAACTCTGTGTTGTTTTTTTCTGAGAGAGAAACTGTAGTTTTGATTCAGAAATCAAGGATTCATTTAGTGTGACTTTTTGACTAAATAAAGCTATTTTTCATTTGTCACTCTCTCTTGAATTAAACTCTCACTGTGTAGCCTCAGTACAGTGTGTGTGTGAAGAAGCTGCTCTGATGGATGTTTTCAGGCTTTTTTGTTTGTTTTTCTTTGCAGTCACATAAAGTGTCCCCTCTGGGCATCTGTAGTTGTCAGCCCGCCACGCTGCAGACTGGAGATACAGTGAACACATCTGCCTCATGCCAAGCGGATCCAGGTCACATGACTTCATTCTACATCTTTAATCACATGAGACATCATGTTGTCTGTTAGTAATTATCAATATTAGAAGCTGGTGGCGGCGGCGGCGGCGGTGTGTCTCCAGGGGACGTGATGATGGAGCCTTGTGTGTGATGAAAATTTAAAAAGTGCGACATGGTTTCAAACAATGTCTACTTTGGTGTCTGGTTTCTGTCACGCTCAACTGGCTTTTATTTGGCACACAGAGAGGCTGACGGAGGAGAAACACTTTCAGAAACACTTGACTGCAAAAATTCCCCATACCCTCATTAATATCTGCAGGTTAAAGAGACAGTTCAGGTTTTCTGAAGTGTGGGTCTGTGAGGTCCAGAGTCAGTGTTTTACCTACAGTAGATGACGGCCGACATGCCCCAAGTTTGGAGAAGCAGCAGGAGTGCCGGTGTGGGAAGCTAAGTAATGTGCTGCTGTAGACAGGGTCAAGTGTACACTATATTTAGAATATCTTCTCCACTTTACCCTCCTGTCAGACAGACTTTTCTGGCAGGAAACCACTGTGACTCTGCAAACCAATTAAATTCCACAGGCGAAATCACTAATTTCACCTCAGAGTTGTTGGTCAACTGCTGCCTCCAACTGTTGTTTGTGTTACTGTGTGAATTTGAACTAAGTCTTTAACATACTAAAGTCACACGATAACACAAACAAACTAACAGTGTGGAGGTTATTCTGCTCATCCGTGTGTTAAGTGGCATCTAATCTGCTGCAGAGCAGAAGTTTAAAGGGTGACTGCTCGGCCCGCTGACCCCCGCGCTGCTAAACAAAGTCCTTCACAGGTCATTAGCATCGACTTCCACTCAGATAATCCCGGCCTGCGCAGCACGGCTCGGCTGGCACTCCAGCGGGACGGCCAGGACGGGGACCAGAGAGTGGAGAAAACAGACAAGGGCTTTTTCTTTTTTAGAAATATATAAAGTTTTCTTTCCAGACGGAGACATAACTGCTGCAAGTTCAATTCCTGATCATATATGAGTTAAATTATGAACAAATCATCAGTCAGATTTAAATCTGGATCAGAAATGTTTGATTCTCTCCTTTTCAGGTTTTACTTGTTTTAGCTTTGCATCGTGAACAAAGTTTAGATTTTCTCATTATCAGCTTTATGCTTTATTTGTAATATTACTTTAAAAACAGGTTTGACTTGAATATATTTATATTTTGTCTTGTTTTTAAGAAAGCTGCAAGTAAACTAAAGCAGGAGCTGTTAATTCTGCATTTGTTAAAGTATAAAACATGGTGACACACCACTAAAAAAAGGTAATCATGAAGTTTAAAGTTTAAACATTCAGTCATAAAACATACCTGGAGTTTAATATCATTAAATTTATTTTGCTGACTCGGCTCTACTCTGTCTGGACGTGTTTACTTGTGTTTTATTTTACTAATGTGATTTTCATGTTTTTACGTTTGTTCCTTCTGACTTTGTGCCGCATGTCATGTGACTAGTGTGTATTATTATTATTATTATTATTATTATTATGTCAATTCAATTTAATTCAGTTCAGTTCAAAATTATTTATTCACACATGAAAAAAATGTATAAACAATCAAACACATAAACAGAGACTCGTGATTCATGAACAGCTTCTAGTTCTCAAACAGGAGAGAACTTGGAAGCAGAAGTTCCTGCAGAGTTAACAGCTCCTGCTTTAGTTTTCTCACAGTTTTCATTAAATATCAAATTAAATCCCAAATAAGTGACCTAAAATTTTTGGGAGGGGGCCAAATGTCAAACAAACCACAAACCAACAAACACCACATGAGTCTGATAATCATCCACAGACAGATTTGTTCCAACATCAACATCAGCACCAGAAATCACCCTGAAAAAATTTGGATCAGACACCAGCAGTCCGACGTCTCTCAACTCTCCAGACCTGAAAAACAAACAGGGCCTCGAGAGAGATCTGTACACCGACTCTGGGAAATGACAAAATACAAACTGAAGAAATGCTATCAGGACGCCCAAATGGCCTCTAACTTTGAAAGCATTTTTATCAGGACTTTATTAAGAATATTGGTTTTTAATTCTTCTGTGTTTTTCCAAGAATCTTGCTTAATGCACTGTTAATAACGTGGTTATTAACAGTGACGCTCACTTACTTGAGTATGTCTCTTTTAAACTTGTTAAAAGTATTAATACCTTGATACTCTTTTGATACCACATGTTTAAAACGATACGCCAGACTGTTCTCTGACTTTTACTGTCGAAAACATAAAAAGAAGAATTGATCCTATTTTGTATCTGGGATTTTTTTCTCTGTCTCTGTCTGTTGAATATCAGGGTTTTTTTGTATGTATTGCATCAAAGTATAAAATGCTGTCGTTTTCTGTTTCCTGTTGATTTGTGATCTACAGAACACTGATTGTGTCATTGTTGTTATTTCAGTTTTTGTGTTTGTGTTTGTCAGTCTGTCACTTTATCGGCTTTAGAGGATCTTGGCAGAGACTGAGGCTGAAACTTGGCCAACACCGGCTCGTCCACACAAATGTAGATTAACGTCCTCATAAATAAAGAAACAGAAACCATCACGCAGAGCAAACAGAGTGTGTTGATGCTTCTGTCTCTGTGTTCACACTCCTGAACGTCTCACACTTTGTGTTGTTTTTAAAATTCAGGATTCATTTTCTCTTCAGATGTTGAAGCTTCACAGAAAATAAAAATCATCACCTCCCCACCACCGCTGCCGTCGCTCCTGCTGCTGCTGCACAGAAGGTGAAATGTTTTCTTTTACACTGTTTTAAAATAACCAAACTAAAACCGAGATATCAGCTGAGTGTTTCCACTTCACTGACTGCACAGTCTGGGTTTTGCCACCATGAGTTGAATTTTTAACTCTTTTGTGTCCTAAACAATCCAAGTGTTCACAAAATGTTCAGGAGGGGAATTTAGATCATCAGAGGATGTTAAAACTCTCCTCTGAAAACAGACGACCAACTGCAGAATCACTTCAGTTCAAATCAGAATCGATAACAAAGTCATTCTTTCATTTTCAAAGCTGGAATCTATTCTTATTGTCTTGTTTTGCCTCTATAAAGTCTCATATAGTCATTGTTTAAGATCTTTTTAAATCAACATCAAACTAGTTTTCAGATGGTGCCACAATAAGCTGCAGGCTGCTTGTTGAGTAAAAGCAGAAAGAAAATCCTCCCTCCCACCATGTCAGACCTTCAGCAAAGGAAGTGGTATTCAATTTGTCTGAATATCTCGGCACAGTCGCTGCTGATAACCTGAAATTTGATGTAAAATCTGACGCAGTCTGCAGAAGGGACTCATGAAGCTGCATGTTTTTTAATGTAGATACAAAAATAATCTCATTTATCTCACCTTTTCTATGATGACCTGGTTTATAATCTGAACATCAATGTGTGACAGATCTGTCTTATCATATCCTTCATACTGGACTGCACAAACAGCCTCCTTACTGTGAGTCTGAAACTCTTCCTCTGTGGGGACGTCAGAAGAGCCGATACTCCGGAACCGTGTCAAAAGTTTCTTCTGGACCTGATGAGAACAGCATCACATCTACAAGAGTTCTAGTTGTTAAATACCAGAGGAAGAAGAAGAACATCTCCCAACCTGAAGAGATAAAGAGGCGTCATTATCTGGATCTGTTCAACCAACCAAGTATCTGTTTCTGTATTCAGATAAGAGACCAGGTGTGGATTGTACCAGTTTATAGTTTTCTAACCTAATAATCACTGGCCATACAAGTGTTGTTTCAAACAGCATCAAAATAATTTATTATTGGCATTTAATTAAATGTGAGATATATTTCCACATTTCGTACTGAACGTTTGATTCATTCTTTTTTAATTTTTTAACTAAACTAAGTTTTATGAACTGAAGTTCACCACCTCCCCTTTAACTGAGCTGTAAGAAACTGAAAAGATGTTTTAAAAATCAGAAAGTTCTTTTTGCATTGGAAATAGGAAACTAATTTATAATAAATTAATATAAAAAAACATTATAATATTAAAATTTAGTACTTGTGTAAAAATGTACTTTGATAAAAGTAAAACATTTTGCTCTTTACTGTTTTACATTTTAGAAATGATTTTGCGCGTCCTCTGACAGAAGAAATATCTCTTTCTGTAGGATTATTTGTGCTCCTGAATAACATATTGATGTTTGGCTGCTCTTCTACCAGCCATGACCAACGAGGTGTTAAAGACGGTGACACGTGCAGCTTCAGCTCCACGTCAGCTTGTTAAAAAGAAAAACAGAAGATTATTATCCTGAAATATACATTATGTTATCATTATTTTTGTTTGAGACGGCTGCGTCAGCGTGCAGACCGCTGTGTTCCACAATGTTTGCAGCACCTCATGCTAAAGGCTAGTGTCTCTATGCTAACGTAACGTAATCTGGTAGTCCTGCCGTCCTGACTCTGTTCAGTCTGTGTCATCTGTCAAAAGTTTTTTAAATATTCCTGAACTGAAGTTCTGAAGTTTTTAAACTACAGCTGCAGTCTGAGTTCAACTTATATTCAAAGTTCAGCTGCAGAACAGCTTCTTCTTTCAGGATCTAATCAATCAATTGAACAAGGAACTACGTCAAGAACTCGCTGTCATATGATGACAAATAAATCTCCTGTATCTTTCTCTCCATCAGGGTCCAGACGTGGACAAGCTGCTCCCCTGACAGAGTGTCAGCTTCAGTAAATCTCCCCTCAGGCTTTTTTCACACAGTTTTTGTTCCAGGTGGCAAAGAAAAGAGGCTGAATTTTATTTTTGTTTTGTTTTTATATCGTGGTATTGAATGGAAAATTGTAGAATTTAACTGGTTTTGATATCGACTCTGATGTCATTACATCCCTTCTTCCCTCAGGTCGTAGATTTGAGGCACAACAGGACTAAAAACTCCTTTAACTGTTCAATAACCTGCTTAATCTGCACGCGTACTTTAGCTTTGTTTTGTTTTATTATATTCTGTATATTGCAGAAAACATTTTTGTTCTTCTTGTTTTTGTACTTTTGTTGCGTCATTTTTTATCTTCAGCCTCTGACTGTGAACTGCAGAGTATCAGGATCAGCTTTGTCAGCTTTAGGCAAACAGAAAATACCTCAAATATGTGCAGCTTGTGGTTTATTCACAGCACACTGGGGATATTTGTGTGTTTTTGTAAGTTTTTATGAGGAATTCATACCGAGTTTGAGAGCGTCGTCGATGTATTTTTGAATTTGTACGACAGGTTTTGAAGCCTGAGGGTTCACATGAGGTTTCCACCTGGAGGGAAAAAATAATCCTCCAATCTGAGCAAAAACAAGACAAATCCCCAAAGTGAGAGCGACTGAACAGCTGCGAGTCCAGAGACAGAAAACTGCAGGGAAACTTTAGAGACATTAAAATGCAGTCAAATTTCAGAATAAAAGTCCCTGAAACCTGCACATATAAACTGTAAATAACATCAGCAGGCCGTGTGAGTCAGACAGACAGACAGACAGACAGACATGAACAGCTTGTGTCTCATCATGTAATCTCTCTGTCTGTTGTTGTTGTTGTTGTTTATGATTGACGTGTTGAGCCTGTAAACACCCGGATGAATGAGCTGCTTTTTAAAGATGTTGAGCCTCAGAGGAGAAGAAGAAGGAGTGAAATGTCAAGAGGACACAAGACACAAGATGACCGGTAGGACAAACACGTCTACTACTGTCCGCTTCTCCAAATACACTTCAGGAGACTTTTAGTCTGATTAAAAGACGATGAAGGTGAGGAGAAACTTTAATTGTTTCCACGTAACTTTTAGTTTCAGACGAGTTGATCTGAGTTTTCTGCCTCGTTTTAGTTCTAAAAATGTTCAAACTGTGTTGAGAAAAGTTGGGAAGAAACAGAAAAAAACAACCAAAATCTCTCTCACTGTTCAGAGTCTGCTGGAGTTATGATTTGCAGTGTGACGTTAAATTTAACCCTAAAAATAGTGCTGTCACGACTGCTGAAACCAAAGAGGATCAGCAGCAGAATTCTCGTTCTGTCTTTAAGGCAGGCCGAGAGCTGAACGTGGTGAACAGACTGAGATATTTGGGTCACATCATGAGGAACGATGATTGTGATGATGACCAGTGTTGCAAACTGTGTGCACGAGCCACTGAATTTCATTTGTGTGCAGATTATGTTTAAAAAAAGTCCTTTTTAGAGTCGACCTGTGGGGCAGTTACAGTGAAGCAAAATTAAAAAAGCTTCAGGTTCAATTTAATTTAATTTAATGATGCATTTATTTATTTAAGTTCAAGTCGTGTGTTTCGACTTTTTATGTTCCCATCTTGATGCCGTGTCAAGGAACTTTATGTAAAAATGTAAGTGAAAATTAACAGATTCAAAAAATGTCATCATGATGGCCTCAGCTGAGCCTACGCAGTGTGACACAAAGTAACACAAAGTAACACAAAGTGACACAAAGTGACACAAAGTACGCTTTTTTTTCTGGAAATATTGGCTCAAATGTTGTCGTTTTATTTTACTGTCTTTATACTGATATGAACCTTTAGTTTGTGTCTGAAATTGACATTAAACATTATCTTGATGTTCTGAGTCTCAAAATAACGTCAGAAAAAGTTCCTTAAAATGGTTTTAAAAGTCTAAAAGTTTCCTGGTTTAAAAACTCTTTAAGGTTCAGACACCAAATATATTTAAAAATCATTTAATTTAGCAGTAAAAGTCTTTCATTCTGTTACTTTCTGTACCGAAAATGATCCGCCTGCTGGTGAAAGTCTTTTCCAGTTGAGTTCACTGCAGAGCAGCTGGTTTTCCTGCTACAAGTGGTGCAAATATGCACTTAATTTAATAAACTTAATATACTTCGATGTGCACATCTTTAATGTACTAACATGCTATTTATGATGCACTAACAATGTCAATGTCATTAGTGCTACTAAATATACACTGAAATACAATTAAGTGTACTTGACTCTACTGTTTTAAGAAACCATTAATTTGCACTTAATATTCTTACTAATGATGCACTTTTTATTCGCTTGCTTTATATTTCAATCCGTTTTTCAGGTTACTGTTAACACACTTAAAATACATAAGAAATATATTTATAATTCCATCTAAATATGATTAAGATGTACACTGTAAATATAATTTGTTAATTTGAATTTGGAACGACTTTTATGTGCACGTTAAAGAAAAATCAAGTTGAAACAAACTTAGAATAAAGTGTATTTTTAAAAAGTGGTGACTGGTGTTTCCCGTGCAGGAGTGACCTTTTCTGACAAACCTGTAGATTCATGAGCAGTTTGTAAAACTTTTTTTCAGGAAATCTGAAAGAAAAAGAAACAGAAACAAACAGTAAGAAGCTGAACGTCAGCGATCAGAGGAGGAAATGAACTTTTTCTAATCAAAGTTATTCACTTATTTTAAAATCTTTACTGTCCAAAGAAGTTTTTAAACAGCAGAACAAGGCTGTAAATAATAACTCATAATGTTAATATTAATACTAATATCAATATATATATATGTGATATTATTTATAATATCTCATATATACTGGATATAATATAATATAATGTAATAGGCCACTACTAAATTCATCTTTCTTTTACTTTTCTTGTTATTCTGTTCAGCACCTGTTTTTGCATTAACTCCTTATAAACCTTCTATTTATTCTTATATTTATATTCTATTGATTTGTTGTTCTTATGTTAAGGTCATTTTTTGAGCGAGTATTTCCTTCAGGATTGATCAAGTTGTATTTTATCTCCTATCATTCACTCTCTCTTCACTTGTAATGCTTCACTGGGATTTTCCTGGACGTCTGGTAATTTCCCACCCTGCTGACAGTCAGCAAATGCAGCACAGTATTACTGCAGTAGGTTAGAATAAACGAGGCTGATGTTATTAGATACTGAATTATTGTTCACCTGTAATTTCATGTATTTTCATCCTGATCAAAGCAACAAAACCTGAATCTTGACTCCTGATTTTCTGTTTGATTTCTTCATTATTTTAACTGTTGAATTATTTGTGTTTCTGGTGAATTAGTTGATGAATGTTTGAGCCGTTTGAGTTTGTCTTCATTATCATTTCAGAGAGTTTTTTTTAAAGGCAATTCCGACCACTTTTATGCCAAAAATATTCAAATATTCAGTTTTTGAAAATACTGAATGCAAAATACACAAAGCTCCAGATTTCATCTGTCAGCCCTCAAATCCTCAAAATGCTAATTTTAACCTTTTCCTCCAGGAAGCAGAATTCATAGAAAATAATTTAACCTCCTTCATGTTGTTTTTCTCTGTTGTTTCGGTGGGCGGAGCTTCACATTTACTGCAGACATGCAGTCAGTTGGTTCTCCTCAGGGTTCATAAACAGCTTCTTCTTTCTGCAGAAATAAGTGAAATAAATATTAATAACACTGTTCAGCAAAAGTTTTTTCTCTAAAATACAGATTTCTAAATATAATCACACACTTACCGAATCATTTCCTGCAAGTCTGGGTTTTGTAAACTCTGCAGAAATCTGACCGAAACCTTAACTTCTTCACTAAATGCATTAACATTAAACTGCAATGGATTGTTTAATCAAAGTTTGTCTCGTAAAGCTAGAAAATCATTTTAAACTCAGAAAGACATATAAAATAATTTGATTAATTTTACTGAACCGTTTAATTTTCCATTATTGTTTAAGGCAATAATATGATTATTAAGTAGAGCTGCATTTGAGCTGTATTTGAGATGATTAAATCTTTTTTTTAAATCAAGATACGTATAAGAAATATATTTTATACTTCCACTGCAGATAGTTCTGCCTTTAGTTTAACTTTACGTAAAATGAATGAACGTGAACAAAAAGGTGCATTTTGACATGACAGAGAACGTTTATATCCAGAAAAAAATGTCATATTTTGTACTTTGATCGGCCTGTTGTGCAACTGACCATTCAGAAATATTTAGACAGTGTGTGACAGCTTCAAAAGGTTGTGTGCTGTTGTGTGTTGTTGCGTGTGTTGTCCCACTTAATGTCAGTGAAAAGACAAATTTCCATTTTATGTAAATTTAACGGAATCTGAATCTGAATAAAAGAAATGTGTGTAAATATATTTAAAACATACGAACCAAAACATTACAAACATCACACAAATATATCTGATTAGATATTAAAAAGCTTGTAAATGTGAAGGAAAACTGTAACAAAGAATCTGAAATATAAATGTTCAACAGACTCCCAACATTTTGGTGTAAACTGTGAAGTAAACCAGGAAGAACAAGGATCAACACCAACCCTCCTCCACCTCTCACACACACACACAGACACACACTGAAAAACACACCCAGTGTGTTTTAACCCTGTGAACACCAGCTTTGAATAACTTACTGCTGCTTGTTCTTATGTTTTATTGAATAACTCTTCAATCAAAACATGTAGAAATCTGATCTTTCAATAAACTTTACATCGAGTAGAAACTTCACACTTTAAACCATTTTACATAATTTTCTGGCTTAAAAACATCGTGAGCATAAAACACAAAGAGGGGAAAATGATATTCTCTGATATATTATCCTTATTGTTCCTTTTTTATCTGGTTAATAAATTTAAAATGATCACTTGTGCACAAAAAAGTCTCCAAAATGCTTAAAACTGTCTCAGTGATCTCTGAATGTCAGCAAACATGCCGTCATGTACACACAGGATTCCTCAAATCTCTGAATCTAAAACCCAAAAGCTGCCTTATTTTGGAGGATTATGGGTGAAGCAGTTTTCAAAAAGCCCTAAATTAAGTTCATCTTTAACATGTCAGACGTCACATTCAGTTGTTTCACCACTTAAAGTCAATAATTCCTAATAAAAATAATAATTAAATCTTTACATTGAGTTCAAATGTAGATTTTGGGCACAAATTATTCTATTTAACACATTCAAAGCATTTAACTATTAACTATGGTATAAAAATCAGTTATAAGCAGAAAGCTATGCAACATAAAGAAGAGAAAATATATTATTATTAGTCCTCCCTTTTTTTTTAATGTGGTTCATTAATTTAAAACCATCAAAAGTGGAGAAAAAATGCAGAAAAATGTGCCTTAATGATCACTTCATGTCTGCAAACACACACAGGACAGGAGACCGTTTGAATAAACCTTAAAGTTATTAAAACCTTTAATCTTTAACATGTTAGAATCAACTTTAGTCTTTTGAAGGGGATATTCATGTAAAAATTAATATTTTCCTGTTTTATTTTTATGCTTTTATTTAAAAAAAAAAACAAACATCCAAATTCTGACTTTTTAATAAATGTAATAATTAAATCTTCACACCAAGTAAAAATATATAATGTTCTGTCACACTTTATACTATTTTATACATTTTGCAGTTGAAAAATCATTTTTGGGGGCATAAAACCATGAAGACAAATAATATAACTATAATTTTATATATAACATCATCAGTGTTCCCTTTTTAAAATATAGTTAATAAAATTTCAAACTGTCACAAATGGACAAAAATGCTCAAAACTGCCTCACTGTGTGTGAACATGCCTTCGTTTTCACACACGATTCCTTAAATCTCTGAATTTAAAACCTCAAATCTGTCTTATTTTGGAGGATTATGGTTGAGGCAGTAAAAATAAACTTTAAATTCAGTTATTAAAACCTTTAATCTTTATCATGTCGGACTTTTCTCCTCTTAAAGTCACTGATTCTGTTTTTTTTTCACATGAATGTTGATACGAGGAGTTTAAAGGGCGCGTTGGGTGACAAACTCAAAGGTTGATTTTCCTGAAGCAAAGAGGTTAACTGTGTGTTTGGAGCAGTTCTGACACTCCGGCTTTTATTTTCATGCTTTTATTTTTTAGGTTCAGTTGGCTGCGCGGCAGCTCGATGTTTTGTGGCGGCGTCTGATGGCCATGAACCCTCCGTGGCCCGTTTTTAAGGGCATCAGCTTCACCCGCAGCCAAAATGCAGCAAAACTGTGCTGCAGTATTTTCAAACAAACAACGCAGGAAATGAAAGAAGAAAAAAAAAGAAAAAGAAAAAAGCAGCGCCCTGACCCAGCGCCCGGCGCTCTCTTGCTCCCACCCCGCCCCCGGTGAAGATCGCGTGCAGAATCCAGGCAACCCAGAGCGTGCTGAGGGAGCGCTCGCTGCTGCACACCCAGGCGGCGTGACCTTCCCTTCGCCAAACAGCACAGCGATGTGGGGGCTGCCCTGCTCACTGAGCATGCCCAGTAGCATCCGCAGCGTTTCGTGACAACACTAATAGTCTGCATGGATCACTGGCACGCAGAGTCACTTCTAATTAGAATTATCTCAATCTTCCACCAGGGTTTTATGGCGTTTTTTTTTTTCTTTCGTTGAGCGCCGCCGCCTGAGTGGCCCGCCGAGGTGCCAGTCTCCCCGCTGGCTCCGCCCACGCTCCCTCCCTCCTTGCTTTCACCTCGGTCACAGGCCGGCCTCCGCTCCCTTCCCCCCCACGATTTCTACACACGAAACAAGAAAATAAAGAGGAGAGGAAGGGGGACATCCCGACCCGCTCTTCATCCTCACCTCGTGACTTCACGCTCTATTATGTATGCATGCTTTCATTTCTGCTGCGTGAGTTCGTTCGCTTCTTTTTCTTCTTCTTCTTCAACCCTTCAACCATCTGCTCTGAGGGCAGCTCATGGAAGTCGCCGCACGTTTTTCCAGATGTACAGTAAAGGCACCGTCAGTTCACATTCAGCCATTTTTAACCCACTTTCTTCTTTCTGCTGGGCCACAGAGCCGAGCTGCTGCAGAGGTGGCAGGCGGGTGGGGGGGCTGAGGGTGGAGGTGAGGGGTGGGGGGGTGGAATTGGGAGGGGAGGTGGAAAGTGATGGACGTCACCCGACCAGCTCGATTATCACTGGTGCCTCGGCGGGTAATTGACTTTATCGACGAGAGGAAGAGGAAGCGATTTATCCTCCTCGGCCGCTCTCGCTGCAGAGCAAACTCTTTTCTCTTTTCTTCGTTTGTTCTTTTTGTTCTCGTCTAATCTGCGTTTCCGTCGCCGTCACTCTTCCTCTAAAGCGACCTGCGGTCAGCGTGAAAGCTTAAAAAAAACCCTTCAACCTCCAGGCCTCCAGCTTCACAAGCAGGAGGTCAAAGGTCACAGACACAGACTGACAAAAGGAGCAGCAGAGTCCTTTAAGTTCCGTTTAACCTCACAAATTCAGTAGAAAAACATGAGAATTTATTCATTTGATGATTTTTATAAGGATAAAAGTGAATAAACCAATAACAAAGAGCACAACATTTACAGTCGAGGCTAATTTGAAATGCCTCAAAGTGCCTTTAAAAAACACAACTCATAGAAAGAGTCACTTCCTACAAATCTGCAGGCATAAGAATTGATAAAAACTTGTCTTTTAATGTGCACATTGATAATCTATTTCTGTTTAAAAAAATAAAAAGAAAAATGTGCAAAGCTCAGTGTTATCAGTTTTAGATTAGTGGTGATGTGATTTACATGCATGCAAATCAAACACTCCTCAGAAAACTGGATTCTGCAGATCACACTGCTTCAGGGTTTGCAGGTTCACACATTACCACTACATTTTATATGCAGGATGATCGTCTCTGCACAAATGCTTGTCAAGTTACTGTGAGGTTAATTACCTACAGATAAATCCAACCTTTTTACTCTGACACCAGATCCACGAGTCAGGTTCTTTTAAATGTCCTCAGGTGCACTCAGAGCTGGATACAACTGGCTTTCCTTCTTATGCACTCTGGACATGGAATGAGTTGCAAAATACTGTTTCTTTAGAAACACTCCCATATTTTAATACCTTAAAAAGTCTTTTACAAACTGCCCTGAAGGGAACATGTTGCTGCGTCATATAAAAGGACCTGTGGTGAAGTATGGTATGGGCATGCTATGTTTTCTAACTCCTGGCTAAATAAAGCATAAATAAAATAAAATAATGAGCACAAACGAGACAGTAAAAAAAAACATCATCTCATCGATTAATACGCACATTAAGAACACAAAAGCAGGGGTGGAAACAGCAAATTCCGACAACTCAAATTACATCTTTTTTGGGCGGTTTGCACTGTAAATCTTTTTCAGCAGGTTCAGCTTAAAACACAAGTCATCTGCTTTTCTTTTGAAATTTAATTTGATGAGCTGAGTGAACCCTCAGCAGTGCATTTATTTAACTCATCATTTCAAGTCAAAAGACTTAAAGTCAGAACCAGTCACGTTTACAAGTGTTCTGAAAATAAAAACTAGAAATTTTACACTGAAATAACTTGAGATGAATAAAACTATATATTTATGCCGTGTGATGTTTTACAGTGTGCATAAGTCTGTAATTTTACTGTAGTTGAGTTTGCCTTACTACAATTTGAAGATTTCTCCAAACCTTTCATTCAGGCCGTCATAACAAATGGACCAATTAAATCCATGAACAGCAGTGATACTCAACTTGCGGTCCACAGATCTGACCCCTGATAGGCTGCTGGGTGGCCCTCCAAACGTTTTCTAATTCACACTGAGAATAAATTGATTCAGGAAGGAGGGACAGATGTGTCAGATTTGTGTGTGTGACGGCCTCTCGGGCTGACGGTGAGCTCTGCAGGAGAGTAAAAGTTACACAGAAATGTGGATTTCACGCTAAAAGAACATAAATATGCTTTTCATTCACTGCATGATGGGAGAGGTTCCAGCTGCAGTAAAATATCAGATGCATCTGTCAATCTTTGCACCAAGTTAATTTAGTTACTTAGTTAACATGTCAGTTAGTTTGAAAAAAAATAATACAATTAAAATGAGCACTTTTTTGCATTTTAATTCCTTTATATCGTTCTGACTTGCATAGTCAGATTGAATTTTCTTTTTAGGATGTTTTAGGTGAAGCAACTGTTTAGCTTTGTGTCAAATATTTATGTTTCTGTGATATTTTTATCTTATTTTATGTGAAAGATAAATTTCCCTTTGGGGACAATAAAGTTAAACTCTATAAAACTCTAAATATACTTTCAAAGACAGATGAGTTACGTGCATTTAACCCCTGTTATCCATTTTATCTGATAAATAATGTTATTATTAATGTTTTTATATTAAGCGGCCCCTGGCCTCCCATCTTTTTGCGAAAGTGGCCCCCGTGGCCTCAATAAACGTAAGACAACGAGAACAATGTGGGACTCAATGCGAGAGGTAGCGTAAACGTTGATATAATGTCTTATAACAGTTTATAACATCAGTGTTCTTTGTCCTCTGATTGATTCAGTAGCAACAACAGACTCTGCAGGTCCTCCTGGTGAAAAATAACCTGGAGAATCGCTTCGGCTCCACCCGGTTAGTTTCCACGGTCTTTGTTGTAGCTGCGTTTCTTTTCCTTTGTGCTAATTTCCATCATTTTCCATCTAAATCTGCGCAGCCTGTAAATTTGCTTTTGTGACTCATAATTTTCCCGTTTTGTGCGCAGCGTAGGTGGCAGACGGTGACACGTTGACCTGCACTTGAACCGTGTTTACGCAGTTTGACTGACATCAGACACGCCCCCCTGCTTCCTTCGCAGCCATTGGACAACAGCCAGATTTTAGACAGGCGTCTGTCCTGTAGCAGCTTGACTTTTGAAAACTGGAGCCAATGAAAATGTGGGACATAGTTTCAATATGAACGATGGGGGGACAAAAGATTAACATGCAGAGCGGCTCCACATCAACCTGGTCGCCCTGAAACCGTCACATAGAGACGAAGAACAAAACTCTGCAGCAGACGCAGGTTTGTGGAGGTGAGCGTGACCACTGAGTTGGGAGCAGGATGCACCGAATGACGTAATGAAAACAGACATTTCTTCTCTCTGTAGCTGCTCATTATTATTCTCCATCATAAGCTCTGCAGAGTCAAGAACAGGTTACATCCACCTCCAGATTACTGAGATATGTTTCCATTCAGCTGTTTAATTTTACTGAAAGAGACTTTCAATTTCTAATGCAAAACAGAATGTTTGGATTCCTAATTTTTTTTCCCAGTTCCTGAATGTTCAACATCCTCCAAGTTAAAAGGCTTCAGACAGCTCATAAAACTGAGTTTAGCTAAAATAAAAATGAAGACAAATATGAAAAGTACAGTGTGAAAATGGAGAAATATTTTGCAATTAATCATGAGCTAATATGAAATTATTTGACATTATTATTTTCTCTTAGTATAATTCTACATATCATGTGTGTATTACAACACGTGTGCAAATATCCTGCAGTTATTCACAGAAACAGATGAAGACGTCTCTGTGCACGTCTGATCATTTAGACTGAAGAGAAACAGAAACTGCTTTTGAACTTATGCATCAAACATCAATGATTAAAAAGTAACTAGAATACTAAAACTTTCACTTTTTAAACTTTGAAGTATTTTTAACACTGGTAGTTTTACTTGTGATATTTACACCTTCGCACAAAACTCTACTAGAAAATACAGACAAACACACAAATGAATAAAAACCATAAAACAAAAAGCAGCAGATGAGTCGTAACTAACCCTTTTAAAAAAAAAAGTTGTAAAAAAGTTTTGAGAGGAAGTCCACACTAAAAAAGTTAGTGTCTGGGATTTTTAAGTTGACTGAATTTGAAAAGTTGAGGATATTCTGCAGCGATTCCAGGCAAATAAACTTGAGGTTAATTCTGCCGTACTTGAGAAAACATGTTCAATAAGTTCAAGTTCTGAAGTATTTTTCATTCATGTTTTCCTCAAACTATAAAAAAGAGGGTTTTCACACTGCATGCTGGGAAGTCTGCCGACATGCTGATCATGTTTCTTCAGGAACTTAATTTGAGTTGATTGAACATTCAGTCAACTCATCATGACGAGCCAAAAGATTTCAAGTTAACAGAAGTGTTTAGATTGAACTCTTTAGCCTCTACTGAGGACTGAAGAAAAGCAAACTGTTTTCTTAACGTTGTCAAAGCATGTTGCATCAACTTAAGATGTTTTCTTCAAACCTGCAAGACATGCGTTGGTTTTCTATTGAGAGCAAAGTCTTTGTTGTGGGAAAAAAGTTGCAACACTTGCAGCTACGATGCAAAAGGCAATCTCAAAAAGGTTTGTAAAATAAAAAAATATTGTTTTTTGGATCATGGAACTATTTTCTCTCATCCTCTGCACCTCTCCAGTATCAGTGTGCATTCCTCCTCCAACAAGCCAGAAAAGTCTTTAAAATATTTCAGCACCCACAAGAAAACTGAGAAAAGCAGAAAAGTTGAGGCGACTTTCTCTGAATTCTACAAAGAGGCACGAAGAGTTCAGGAGGAAGGTGAGACCGGATTCAAGCGGCACGTTGACAGACGGGCTGGACAGGCCGGTGCAGCTCGGATAGACGGACAGGGGAGAGGAAAGAGACAGAAACGAGAGGAAAACATCACGTCAGACAGACGTCCAGTCAGTCAAACGGACAGAGAGACAGACAGGTGTGTGAACTGAACAGACCGGTGGGAAAAGACGGCAGAATTTAAACCGGCAGGCAGAGAGACGGACTGCCACAGAGTGAGACAGACGAACAGTGAGACGTCCGTCTAAAGACCCCCCAAACAGACCGATTCACTGCTTCAATCCGGACGTCATTTAGACTCAAAATAATCACGTTTGTCCAAGTTCGGTTTGTGTATTTTGGTGTGAACACCAGGGACACGTCACCACAGAGGACACGGGGTCACGTCCTCGTCTGCTGTTTTTCTCAGAGTTTACTTGTTGCTTGGTTTATTTTTAAAACCCAGAGGAAGACGTTACATTCTCCAAGATCATGCTGATTTCTGTACTTTAAGAAAAGTGACAACAAAATAAATATGAGCGTGGTGACAAATCAGCCAACTCAAAGCTCACTGGTTATACTGTGGTTTGGGTCTTTGTGTGAGATTTACTGAACATTATCACATTTATCCTTAAAAAATCTATGAATATATAAATCTTGTCCATTTCAAGGGATGCATGATAATATTGACACAAGTGCTGCAAAGATTAATCAGCTAATTGATTACTGAATTAATGTTGATAATAAATGAATCAGTTTGAGTAATAGTTAAGAAAAAAGTCAAAATTCTCTGATTTCACCTTCTTAATGTCACCTTGGACTTTAGGAAACACTGATCAACATTTTTCATAATTTTCTGATATTTCATGAGCAAACAACTATTAAAACTGATTCATCGACTCTAAAGATAATTGTTAGTTGCAGCTCTAATTGTCTCATCATCAGTCTGAAATAAATATTTCTGCTGATTCTGCTCATGTGACACCAGTGTGTCTGCAGTGTGAAGGTTTTTTGAAGTGTCCTCAGCTTCAGTCACGTCTTCTTCAACACTACAAATTCATCTGTCCGTCCTGAGAGTCGTCATCAGGATCAGTATGATGAAGAGAAAAAAACAACCTGTCAGCAGCAGCTTTCTGATTTTCTATCTGCCAGTGGACCATCACAATGAAAGGAGGCATAAAAATATGTTCACTCCACTAGAGGAGAGAAATATTTGTATCAGCAACCAACCAGAACGAGTCAGACAACAGTAAACATCTGCTATCATACGTTTCTATTCAAGTCTCCTACTTCACTGTAACATCCTCGCTCAGTGTTTGTGCACTGGGGCTTTCCAGTCGCACCTGAACAAGTTACAAACTGCTGCAGGACTGATTTCCAAACTAGTTGTGATGTCACAAATCCTGTTTGTAGCCCCGCCCCTTAAATTACAAACCACTCTTCCCAGAAATTACGTAAATTATGTAATAATGACAGGAGAAGAACAAAGAGGGAAATGTAGGAGGAGGAGGAGGAGGAGGAGGGAGGAGGAGGAGGAGGGAGGAGGGATGTGTCAGGATTTTCACCCAGGACCAAACCAAAAGTCAGCGTTTACTTATTTAAAGTTTTAAGTTTGCACATCACATGACATAAATTATATCATTATTTTTAACACAAACCAGGATCTTTTCCTAAATCGTTGTTTTGGTGTCTGAACAAACTAAACTGCTTCCATTTCACAAATTTAACGTTGCTTAATGTCACATGACTTCCATTTTTTCCTTTTAATATGAAGACTTCAATACTTTCTCCATACGACATGTTTGGAACGATACAATACTAAAAACGGATAGTTTTGAACGTGCCAGTGCTATTTTAAAAAACCTGTTCAGTCTTTATCGTCCTGCATGAAATTTAGTTTGCAGAAGAATCAGACAGTGTTCAGTGATTTTTTTCAGCGCCGGCACTGTGTGCAGGCTGTGTTTGCAGGGACTTTTCCCTCCTTTTCTTCTGTGGTATCAAACCAGGTGCTGAGTATCTTCTTTTTTAAATATTTGTATCACAGTTTGAAGGGTCCTGTTATCACAGGGGTCTGCATGCTTTAGGATCAACTTTTCTTTTATTTGGCATCCACAGGTAGATCATGGAGACTCAAGAAGACGAGCCACCGTCAAAATTAAGAGGAAAAGACGCTGAGCCACAGATGAAGGCTGTGACACACAGTTGTCTGTAGTTGACAATTTTTTTTGGTTTTTAATTTAATAATTTACCTTTTGTTTCTTTGAAATTTAGAAACTCAAACAAAATCTATTTCAAAAATTAATCACAGTTTTAATTGAAAATATTACAATTTTAACCATCATTCACTTTCACTTGAATGAATTTACTCTATATTTTCTTAAATACATTTTTGGGGGTTCTAAAATTCAAAGCTTTAAGTTTATTTAAAGAAGAAAAGTTAATTATAAAACTTGAGTCGGGCTTCAAACTCAAAAATCTTTTGCAGTGTGTCGTCTTGACGTGTTGAGTTGTCTCAATTTTTTCACAGACCTACAACACTGACAAATGAACATTTAAATATTAAAAAGTTATTCAATTCTATATTTCATATATTTTTTTGCCAAAGTCACAGGGAGCCACTGGAGAGGAGCTGAGGAGCCGCAGGTTGCAGAACCCTGAGATATCGTGACAACTTTGCATCATTCTGCAGAGTGAAGCTAAAACATCCGACTGTAGGAACAAGAGGGAAAACATGTTTTTGGAGACTTGTTAAATTATCCTCTGAGAGCTCTTTTGAAAACCAGCTTCGTCTGACAGTGTTTTAATATCTTTTGGTGTTTGTGGTTGAAAAACATATCGCTGTTACAAATGTGTGTTGGAGAAACAGACGAGCAGGCAGAGAGACAAAGGCAGGTCATTTTAAGGGCAAACGAAGAGGCAGAGCTGCTTCCTGAAGAAGATGGTGAAGTGACAGCAGGAGGTGAAGGAGGGAGGAGGAGGAGGAGGAGGAGGAGGAGGAGGAGGAGGAAGAGGGGGCAGCAGGTTATATGAGGTCCTGAAGAAAAATGCAAAACTCCTTGGTTTTCCTTGGTTAACATTCACATGATGGGTCTGCAGTTTTTCACCATTAGAGCTGAAATGATGAGTTGATTGTTAGAAAATGAAAAGTTTAAGTTCTTCTTTGATCATGTTCTCTGCAGAGAACCATGGTTCCAGCATCCGGTGTGACGATCTGCTGCTTTTTTCTCTTAATAAATGCATCTTTGTGTTTTGAACTGTTGGTCCAACAAAACAAGACATTTGACGACGTCATCCTGGCATTTTTTAAATCATTTTCTGACACAGTTAAGCCTGAATTAATTTCTGTAGACAAAAAGCAGCAGATTATTCAATAATTTAAAAAATCATTGTTAGTTGCAGCCCTATGAAAAAACATTTCACTTAAAGAGATTTAAAATATTTTATTAAAATAAAGATATGAACAATTTTCTAATCAGATGAAGCTCAGAGACGAGGTGAAGGAGGAAGGGGTGGTGTAGTAGCAGGTTAGTGAGGAGGAGGAGAAGGTAAAGATGGTGGAGGGGGGAAGAGGAGTGGAGGGGGAGGAGGAACAGAGGCGGTAGCAGCAGGAGGTGAGCGATGGTCATGGAGGAGATGAGGACAGCGAGGAGATGGGGGGAGTAGAGATGGCAGAGGAGGAGGAGGAGGAGGAGGAGGAGGAGGAGGAGGAGAGGCTGAAAGAGAAACAGCAAGAACATAAAGATCAGAGGAGGAAGAGGAGGTGAAACTATGGAGAGAAAGGAGGTGGAGGAGAAAAGATAATAAAGATACCGAACCTCGACTGCTGCATTTGTGAACGAAACACGTCGTCATGGTTTCTGAATTCATCCACAACTGCTGCAGAAAAATCAGCTTTCTAAACATCATAATCTTTAGTTTCTGTCTGTCGTTAATGGAGCATGTAACTATATTTTCTTCTTGTCAAAATGCACCAAAGAATCACAGTTAACTTCTCCACAAAGTTAAATGTAACAACTTGTGTTTGGTTTTTTAAAGTAATATTTATATATATTTATATACTTTCCCCACCCACTTTTATTTATTTACTATTACTACTTCCTGTGTCTTTATTTGTTTTCTCTGAGACCGACCGGCCGAAATGAATTATTCAACCTACTGAGACAATGTACGGACACTGATACAATAATAATAATAATAATAATTTGTTTTGCCAGTTACGTTGTAACAGGAAACACAGGACTTTGACTTTGGTATAACTCCTGGTAAAGGTTAAGATGATGCATATTAACTCTCCAAACTCATCAAATTTGGTCCAAAATGTCCTCAGTCCTCCACGACAGCATGAACAGATCACCGCCCAGCAGTGACAGGCGCAGCAGACAGTTAACTTTGTAAAACAGTCGCAGTTTTATTGCAGTTTGAAACTGACTTCTGGTTTCTCAGAATCCCGGTCTCCTGGGTAAAAGTGCAGACTTTCTTGGTCTTAAATGACGCTGACCGAGCTGCCGTGATGCTGTGGGAGTGAGAACAGGCTGGACAGGGGAGGTGCTGCAGGTGCTGAAGTTTAATAACACTGGAGTTGCAGCCGTGTGAACAGATATTGTTTTGCAGGAGCAGAAAAATCTTGTGTTCGTGTCACCTGATGAAATATCGGTCCAACATTCACTGTCTTTTTGCTCTGTTTTTGGTCTCCTCCACCTCTGGAGGGAAATCTCTGTCTCTTAAGCTGCTAAATGCTCCACTACGTTCACCATCTTGTCTCTAATTGTGTCTGTCTGCTGTTTGCTGCTCAGCAGGTCGACTTTTTGGACTTTTTGCAGCTTTTTCTCTTCAAAAAGATGATCTGAGAGTCAACAGTGAGCTGAAACTCACTACAAGGCTCCATAAAACTGCAGATTCAGCTGATAATTCACACCAAACTCACTGTTTTCATCAGACATTATTATGAAAATAGTTACTTCAATGAATACATTCCTTTATTATATTATGTCTTATTTTGAGGAGGAAGAGTCGGGAGAAGGAGAAGAAATGGTAGAGTGTGAGAATGTTAAAGAGAATAAAGATGTGATGAAGAGGAGGTGAAGGAGAAAGGATGAGCTGTTGGGAGGTGGAGAAGAGGGAAAGGAGGAAGTGGAAGCACAGCAGGAGGTGAGCGATGGCTAAATAAGGAAGAGATGGAGGAGAAATACCAGAGGAGGATGAAAGACAGGAACAACAGGAGGAGCGAAGAAAAATGGAGAAGATGAGGAGCAGAGGAGGTGGAGGTGGGGAGGTGAAGTGGGAGTTCAACGAAGGATAAACACTAAAACCTGCTGAGTTTAAGAGGGCGTGGCCTGTTTGACCTCCCAGCCGCCTCCTCTTCATCCTCCACCTCCTCCTCCTCCCTCCAGCCCGGGGCTGCTCATGGGAACCAGCACACCAGCCAATAAACACCTACTGGGAACCAGCCTGTGAGCCAATGAGGAGGCCGGAAACCACCAGCTCCTTCTCCTCCTCCTCCTCCTCCTCTTCATCTTCGGAGGCCCATTGCGTGACCACTAATCACCTCAGAGGGCGAAGAGGCAACTCGAGCAGCCGGCCGCCGCCATCGCCGCCACAGCTCTGAGTGGCTGATCGGCTCAGCTCGCGGTTAATAATGTAACAGCAGCTGCAGCGGAGTGGAGAGCAGGCGTTTTAAACTGAAAGAACATCTACAGGAAGTCACCATCTGAAAGGCCAAAGGTCAACGCCGAGGCTGAGACCTCGTAGTAAACAGAATCACATCGACTGTAAATGTTTGTACAGCAGATCAACTTCTCAGGTGTCATAAGAGGAAAAGACAGAAAAATACGACTGATGCTACGGCTAACACCGCTAACACCGCTAACACCGCTAATACTGCTAATACTGCTAATACTGCTGCTGCCACTTTCATGGAGGAAATAATGTGTTTATATTTAAAATAAAATATTCCCTCTCATCCGTCGTTTATCTTGATTTGATGGATCTTAATTTTGGTCTGTGATGCTGAACACGTCATTGCTTCATTTAAATGATTTAAATTTTGCATTTAAACAGAACTTTGAATCTCAGCAAAACAATTTACAAAACAAGTTACGGTGTTTCAGAGAATCTGGAGACGCCACTGGTTTCCATTTCTGCTTTAACTTTTAAAATACATGTCACTAACATTTTACATCAGTCTGCTGGTGGTCTAACTACATACTGCAAAGAAAAACATTAAACTTTGGATTAACTTAATAAAAATAAAGTAATTAATCACACAAAGTATTTGATGTTGATTCAATGTAAATCATTTATTCAGTTTAACCTGTATTTTGATTTTAACACCATGCAAACTACTTTCTAAAAGTGGAGCAAACCAATTATTTCAAGTTGTCCTAAAAAAAAAGAAAAAGTTGTCTTTATTTATTATTATTAAATAATCCAGTCAGTCATATTTTTTTGGGGCTTTTTATGTCTTTATTTGATAAAGACATCTGAAGTGAAGACAGGAAAGACGGGACGACATTCAGCAAAGGGCCAGAGTCAAACCCAGGGACACTGCTGAGGACTAATTATTATTTTATGTTTTCTTAAATAAAAAGAAAAAAAACAGTTGTGCTTAATTAAAATGTACAGTAAATTGCATAAAAAATACTTTAAATACATTTTGATTAAATGCCTGATAACTAAATGATTATTATTTCACATTTGTTGTGTCATTAACAAGTGAAACTACAAACAGTTTTGGGCCATAAAGGAATTATTTTTAATTTTAATTTTATTATTACTTCTACAGTATACAAAACCTTATTTTATTTTATTTTATTTTATTTTATTATTTTATTTTTTTATTTTATTTTATTTTATTTATTTATTTTATTTTTGTGGTTAATGTCTCACCTGTGAACAAGTGGGCACTTTTTGCATTAAACTCAGTTGAGTGGCAGCATATTATTCGTATTTTGTTTTATGTTTTGTTATAACTTTGCATCAAATTTGATCTTTTTTTTTCATTTTTTACAAACTTGTTTATACTATTTCTAAGTAACTTTAGTTTTAAAAAATAAAAATAAAACTAGATTTCTCCCTCAGGTAGTTTTGCTGTAGTTCAGCTGGTCTCAGTGTGAATTCACTGATAAACTCTGATTTAAAAGCAGCTTCCACATCACTGCTGAAACTGGACAGTCTCCATCTGAAAATGTATATTAAATGTAGGTTTTGCATAATTTGCAAAAGCACTCAATGTTAATATCAGAAAAAGGCCACAACAAAGTAAAACTTTCCTTTCACAGCTGACTGAAAAAGAAAATGATTAGTAGCAGCAGTAGTATTACAGTAGACGAGTTTAAATTAAAACATTAACAATATTATATTGTATTGTATTATATTATATTATATTATATTAAATATTATATTATATTGTTTTATATTGTTTTATTTTGTTTCATTGAGTAAATGTTAGTAGTTTTTTTTTCTGCAGGATTCAATCATCTGTGATTTTAAGAGCCATATATATAAGCTACAGTATATGTTTTTGTGACATATTTAAGATAAGATAATCTTTTATTAATCCCAATGCAGTGTTACAGCAGGTAGGGGACAGAGCAAGAAACATCAGTAAAGAAAACAAAAAAATAAATAATAAGTAAGTAAACAAGCAAAATAAAAACAAGAAAGAATCCACATAAACACGATTACACTCACGAAATATTGATATAAATATATATACATTTTTTCTGCCATAAATACACATTTTGTTTATATCAAACTTTATATTAATTTATCAGCTTTTAAATAACTAACAGACTGACGTTGAGATGTAGAATTATTTCACTGCAGCTGCAGGTTTTCACGCTTTATTCTGCAGCTCGTTAACTGTTTTCATCTGATTGTCTCGTCTGCTTCACACAGAAACTGTCTGATTCTTTTTATTTAAACTATTTTCTGTCTTCTGGAGTCAAAATAAAATAAAATGTTCCGTCAAAAGTTCAGGTTTTTTTTTTTTTTATAAAACAGGCTGTGAACCGGAGCGGAGCAGCAGCAGTTTGACGGTTTCTGCAGTTTTTCTTCTGTTTATAATCTTACAAAGCGCAGGTCAGTTGTTATTATGTCGGAGAGAATCAGAAGAAAAAGCGCACAAATAATAATTTGATTTAACGTTAATTCGTTTAAAGTTCAGTGTGTTTGTTGCTGTTATTACTGCAGTTCATTATTGAGACTTTCAGTGTTAATAAAATATCATTTATTGGCCTTTCGTTTGTAAACTCTAGTGAAAGAGTCCAAGTGTTGAAAATATTCTATAAAATGTTCAGAGAGAAATAATATAAATTAATTAATTGACATTATTTGACTGTGAGCGGCCGACAGAGCGAAACACGACCCGGAATAAAACCGAACATAAAAGAAAAACAGCAGAAAACAAACAGAAAAAAAAAACAAAACTGCTGGTCCCTTTAAAATAATTATTCTTCCTTTATTCTGCAGATGAAACTGCAGCAGAGACTCAAACTGAAAATCCTGTGATGTGTTTTTATTTTGACAGCAGCAGCACAACAACAACCAAACAACACACACACACCACACACACACACACACACACACACACACAACACACACACACACACACATACACAACACACACACACACACACACACACACACACACACACACACACACACACACACACACGCCTGTGGGAATTCCTCCACATCTGTCTGATTATTGCACAAAGATTAATTTAAAATATGAAGAAGCTCAGAGCAGAAAAAACTGATATTTTTAGACTTTAATCACTTTATGTTGCTTTTCTCTGATATGTGTGTGTTTTCTAAACCATGACAGAGATTATAGTTTGTTGTTATCGGTCCTCAGTGTGTCTGTTAAGTTATTTGATCTGACCTGATATTTACGACTGGTTTTAGTCGAATATCATTTAAAATCAAATTATTATTGATTTATATCATATTCATATCATGACAGGAAAAACAAAACACTAAAACTACTGCTGCAAGTTAAATCAATTTACACAATAATAATATGTATATTTCAGTTGTGTTAAATGTTGATCAAAGTGCTGTAATCTACACGTTTCTATACATTTAAAAACTAAAAAAAAACACTTTACTTTGTTATCACTTTTATTATTGGTGTTGTAAAAAGTATTCAAACCAGTTACTGAACTGAATGTAAAAGGCCCACTACACTGTAAAAATACAACAATAATATATTACAAATAAAAGTCCTGCATTTTAAATTTTACTAAAGTACATAAGTACATTGTAAAACTACAGGAATTAAGTTCAGGAATTTTTATCAAAAGTTTTATTTATTCAAGTTAATTAAACTTAAATTTCTAGCATTTATTTTCAGATGACTTTAAAGTTTTCTCGACGAAGTTGAATGAAAAAAGCAGCTGCAGGTGTTAAAGATGAAGAAGTGACTCTTCAGTCTGAGAAACTGAAACAAAATCAAATTAGTTTGTGATGTTTTTTTAATGTGACTGATTCAATTTAATATCTTCAGCTTATTGAACATCAAGTAAAACTGAATTAACATCAAGTTTATTTGACTAGAAAAGTTTATTTATTTTTAATCGATAAGAAATTACCTCAACTTGTCTTTTTAAATTCAGACAACTTAATATTTTAAGGCAGCCTGAACCATTTAGTTTATTTAGCAGAACTGGCAACATGTATATCAAGAATCAACAGTAAATTCAGGCCTTTCAGACAAGATGCATCCTGTCAGTGTTAAACTGTTAGATTATTAGATTATTATTACTGTTTCACGTACTGTTGAGCAGTATAATATATAATTATATATATAATGCACCATATTTTATACGCCCATCATATGTTTTAGATGTAAAATATTAATTTGTGAAGCAGTGATACCTTCAAAAACTGTAGTGATGTAAAAAGTACAAGATTTAAAGTTATTATAAAAAAGTGCAAAGTAGAATTAAACACAAAAACTTGTAAGTTAATGTAATATGAAAAACATATGGACGCAATTTTATATACTTAATATGATCTAATACTGAAACAAAACACAATATAAAAGTGGGAAGTACATTTTTTTTATTTAATCATATTTTAAATAAGTAATAGTAAACTTTAAATACTTTTCACATGTTAATATATATATGTTAGAGCCTGACTGATATCTCAGTTAGCTGATATTACGCGGTCACTGCTATATTGGTGTTATACCTACATATATATAACACACACACATACACACATATATACATATATGTATAGTACTTTTTTTTACATTACATTATGCAGATTGTTTTAATTAACTTATTTATTTTATCTGCAGCATTTTATGTATATTTCATAATTTTTCTTAATTCAACTTTAAAATATATATAATTATATTCTATAATTTAATTCTATTTGTGATTTTTTATTTTTATATTTTTAAAAATAGCTGCAAAAGTTTACTGTTTCAGGGCCCTGGTCTCTTTATTTTTCTCCATAAAGTTTACTGTTAAACTATCTTTGTGTGAATCCTTTGATTTAAGGGATCACTACAATATCTGCCAACATATCTACACTGGATTTTTTTTTTTACTCCCTAATATTTGAATATTGGCCCCAGAAATCCAGTATCAGCTTGGCTTTAATACATACAGGTAAAACACTGTAATAAAGTCATTAAGCTGCATTTATTATTCAAATGTGAAACAAATCTTGTCAAAGCTCATGAGCTTCAAAGTGTAATGTGTTGTTACATGTGACTTTTATTTTGTAGGAGGCGTTGTGTGGCTCTTGGCTGCTGTTAATGCTGCTGATCATGTCACATGAGGCTTATTTTAGTGTCACAGTAAGTCACAACAGCAGCTACATGCCCAAACTGTGAGATGTTGGTGAAAATGAGAAGATAATTAGGCAGAAAAAAAAAGCAGTGACCAGCGGCCGTGAACTCACATCTGATTTCTTCTCCTCAACTCAGTGAAATCTGAGAAGACGCCTCGAGCGGGGCTTTGCAGTTTGAGACAAGGAGACGGAAGAGAGAGTTTAAAGAGGAGGAAAAACTAAATAAAAACAGGACTCACATTTTATCTGCTCAGTCTGAGACAACACGAGCCGCGTCTCCGCCCTCAGTCAGAATGCAGATCTATGATGTCATCAGGGTGGTATTTACCCACAAGGCCAATCCTGAAGACTGATGCAGTAAATATTGTGCATCCATCCATCCATGGACAGTAGAAGAAGAAGTCGACGTAGCCTCCAGGTCTGAAAAGTGAAGCCAATGCAATGAAGTGCCCAGAAAAACCTGCATTCTGTCTAGCAGCCAGCAGGGGGCGACTACACCGGTTGCAAAAAGAAGTCTGACTGTATGTAAGCTTATGAGAAAATGACTCTACTTCTAACTTAAAATTATGAGCTCAGTGAGCAGTTTCTAGTGAGTTTATGGTCTCAATCTTTAGTTTCAAGTCTTTTCTTTCTAGAGTAAAATAGACCATAAAGCAGGGTTTACTTTAGGGTGGGGCTACCTTGTGATTGACAAGTCGCTACCATGGCAACCTGTCGATCAGGATAGAGGTGTAGCAACAACACTACAAAGCCATGGAAGTGAACTTTGACCCTTTCATGGTGTGATTTTGCTCATCAAAGTTAATTTTTAACATTTTGGTCAACTAAACATTAGAAGAAATTAGAATCAAGTATCAGAACCACTGGGAACCGGATCCGTCCTAGTCTTGCAAAGCCAGACCACGCCCTGCCTTGTCTGCATTTCTTTAAACCAATCACAGACGTCTTGGGCGGAGCTAAGTCCAGGACGCAGCAACAGTGCTGCTGCAAAACAATGTTGAGGGGAACTTGTTTTGGTGGAATATCTGCACATCAGGAGGCGAGTTCTGCAATTAAAATGACTATATCACTGAAAAAAAAAAAGTGTTCAGGTTGTAACCAGGAGGTTGTTCTCATTTCCTGGTGACTTTGAAAACGTAGATAGCAGACACCGTGATGCAACTTGAAGTAAGCGAGGAATGGCAGGACTTACACCAGCAGAGTGCATCCGCTGAGTTAGACCAGATCCATCTGAATCATGTGCTTCAATTCCTTCACTTTTCCATTGAAAAGACTTTAAAAAAAACACTACGGTCACCAGTGAAGAGATGCTCAGACATGTGAAGGTTTCAGACCACGTTTAGAACACATTTCACCAGGATTTGCAACAGTGACATTTTCCCTCCTCTACAATTTGCAGCCTGCTGTCACTTTGGACCCTCACTGAGAAACTACATCCACATTTCTCATTTTAACGCCAGAAAAATCAAATCCCAGTTGACTAGACTCATCCACCACAGCTTCCTGTCTATACAAGCATCTTTGTCGCTTTTTATAATACGTCCTGTTCCATAAACATTAGGATTAGTCGAAGCTGGCACCAAGGCACCTAAGCACTTTGTGTATTTGTGTCAGGCTAACCCCAACCCTAAGCAGGATTTCGTTATTTTAGAGTAAGAACTTCTCCCTGGATGTCCAGGAGCTTCTTGTTGGCAGAACACAGCCTGTATAGTTCATATTTAAGACATTTTACATGAAACATTAAATGTGCTGAAATTACGTCTTTGTGTCGACCAGATTTCACCGACCAGCGAAATATGACTTCAGCTGTGAGTTCTTACTATGAAATTAAGAACTGACTCTTCAAACTGAGAAAATATGAATCCAGATGAAATTGTTTGTAATCTTCATCAGTGAGACTTTGTGTTTTGTGACATGATGTTGTAACCACATTTAGGCTGGTTGAAGAGAAGTCTTAGATGTTCAGGGCTCTGTTTTACACCCAGCACAAAGCGGATGTGCCAGTGATGCAGGCGGTGCTCCCATCGTACACCAGCGCAGTTGTCATTTTTGCCACATCTGCAAGATAGCAAATGAACTTGCACCTGGTCTGTGCAGCTGTGGACATGACATCCAAAAAAGGAAAGCAAAATGAAGGCCTGGCCAGGCGCATTTGGTGCATTGGAGTAAAAACACTTGCACATTAGCCTGGCTAAGACCTGGTCAAAAAGTAAAGTCTGTGGCGCAATCGATCTGTCTGCACAAGATAGCACCCGATGCGTTTGGCTGAAGCGCACGCACGCACCACGCACGCACGCACTGCACGCACGCGCCACACACACACACCACACACACACACACACACACACACACACACACACCCACACACAGCACACCACACACGTCTCCACAATCACAAAACACCAACATCATTTATGAAGTGTCCTTTGAACATATTTTCTATCAGCAATAAAGTGTAAATCTGTTTCCTCCTGGTAAATCTGCTTACATGCTGCCAACGATTGTGCTCATGGTGCACCTGCTTCTTAAGGGTGATGACAGCTGACATTCTGATTGGTTTATCACAGGTTCAGCCTAAAAAACACCCATGAATTAGTCAAGGTACTTGGGCACAGCTGATAAGTGTATCCCTCTGGAATCACAGCGTGAAGCAGGTGTGTGTCACATTGTTTCAGAAAGTTAAAAAAACTTGGTTGGTTGGAGTATAACTGAGCCCTGAGGCCCGGCTCTCCGTCGACGTTCCAGTTTATCCCACAGGTGCTGGATGGTGTTGAGGTCTGGAGCTTCATGCAGATCAGTCATTAAGACTAGTTCACTTATTGGAACAAAGGAGGCCAAACAAGGTAAAAGAGTCTCAGACTGAAAGTTCACCAAAGTCTTTGTCCATAAGAGAAAAGAATGTTTCCTTTGAAGAAAGACGTATCTCAACACTGATGATCAACTAAACTCCAGGATTATCAGGAAAAATGGTAAAAAATATTTAACCTTCCTCTCTGAAAAATCACGCAACAACAGGTGAACTGAAGGTTCATCATCATGTAGTTAATGTGAGTGTAGCATTATATACTTCACCTTACATACATGACCAAGTTTACTGATGGACGTAAGTCAAAAGAAGTCAACATTGACAGTCAGAGTTTCACCCAGGAGACATGGACAGCCGTCTCCTGGGTGAAACTCTGACTGTGTTTGACTTTTCCTTCCACCCTGACCTTGGACAACCAAAGACGGCCAGTGTGGTTGTTTTTCTGCTGAGGACATCCTGCTCAATTCACAAATTTAAAAGACACTAATTGGCCAATCATAAAGTACTTTCTGTGTCTGTAGTCAGTAAGTCGTCCCTGGAATCCTTTCATGGAAACAAAGCTGCTGACCAGTTGATCAGAACAACCTGATCTATAATAAGAAAGCTGCATACGTTAGCGTAGCGCTGAGGGAACATGGTATTGTGTGTTTCCTGCTCATTAACCTGCGGAGTGGCTGCGTTCCAACACACAGGCTTACAGGTCACTAATGTTAGGCACTCCTGAGGGATAATGCTGCCAGATAACAGGAGGCTTTGCTGCTCAGCCTAATCCTGTGTACCAACATTAAGAGCTGCATTTGGCCACAGAGTCCACGGCTAACAGCTGCGCTAGCACAGCATGGCTAATGTGGAGCTAACCAAGGAATCATATCTGCATTTATTCATAACGGACAATAAACACTGATCAGCATCAGTTAAAGTAGAAATGTGTCTGTTGCAGTAACAGAGGAGACTGTAGAGCTCTGACACTGAGCCGACTTTTGATTTTCAAAATAACAGCTCCATCTACGAAACAAACAAACAAGAATTACAGTCACGCTAATACACTTTTTTTGGATGTTCTGTGTATTATTAACTGTTTCTGTGGACAGTCCAGATTCTTTCCACCTTTATTGAACCAGGACAGATTGATTGAGATAAAAAATGTTTAGAATCTGGCTAAGATAGCCAACAATGACAATATACATAAACAAAATAAGACTGAGCATGCCAAAATAAAACAGAATTAAACTTGAGCTTACAAGTTAAAATGTAACTGTGTAAGATTTTTATGCAGAAAACTTTAATAACACATGTAAACAACCGAACCCATGAAAATAACTGAAACCAGTCCAAAAAATGACTGAGATTAACATAGAAAGAGCCTAAATATCAGTAACCAGATGGGACACACCTTCAAGCAGGTAGCCCAGATGCAAATCCACACCGTGCTGGGCTGACACACTGAGTCAGAAACCAGAAACATAACAGGCGACTATGGAAAAATCAAACGGCAATGAAAATGTGAGTTTAATCTGACACATCTCAGGACGTAAAGTAGTTCAGTGTCTGCTGTCAGTTTCCTCAACGAGCCGACAAGTTGAACTCGTTTTTTATTGGAAACACAGCACCACAGTTCATAAGAAAAGTGGAACACAAGTGTCACAGTTAAGGACAGCTGTGTAAAGTTGGGCTAAATTGACTTTCCGCTTTTACAAAAGTTGATATTTGGGACACCAAATTTAGTGACTCCATCCATCCATCCATTTTCTGTAACCGCTTATCCATGAGGGTTCGGGGGGCTGGAGCCTATCCCAGGTGACATTGGGCGAGAGGCGGGGTACACCCTGGACAAGTCGCCAGTTCATCGCAGGGCTGACACACAGAGACAGACAACCACTCACACTCACATTCACACCTACGGGCAATTTAGAGTCACCAATTAACCTGCTGCATGTCTTTGGACTGTGGGAGGAAGCCGGAGTACCCAGAGAGAACCCACGCGGACACGAGGAGAACATGCAAACTCCACACAGAAAGGCCCTGCACCAGCCAGCTGGGGGATCTGAACTCAGGACCTTCTTGCTGTGAGGCAGCAGTGCTAACCACTGTGCCATCGCGCCGCCCATTTAGTGACTCGTGCATAAAAATATTTGCTTCTCTCCCTGAAAAGTGGCCTAAAGTGACACTAAAGTGTTTCATCTCATATAAAAGTTGAATAAAGAACCAGTTTCATGTTTTTAACTACTCTAACTTTTAATCCACAAAATTAAATGGAATTTTTCCATTAAAAGACCCTTTAAGTTCTGTTTCACTCCCTTCACAGGGTGAAATCTCAGCCCTGACACTGCTGTAAACATCACAGAACTACAGTTTACACGACTGCTGGTCCTGACTGACTTTAAACGACACGCTGATCTGTGGTTACACTTTTTAACAACAAATCATCGCTGCAGTTTAAACCCTGGTGGAGGAGTAGATTAGGATTACACACACAAACACTCCCAGGCTCTCATATAGTCCACCATACATCTGGCATGAGGGAAAACCCGACTAGCCCAAATCCCTGGCGTGCTTGATGATGTGTGATGTAATCGAGGTAACGACGCGGCGTGAGAAGCGGGAGGAGGAGGGCTTTGTGGGACGGGAGGAGAGCGGGAGGAAGCAGCAGGAGAGGAGATGGGAGGAGAGGAACAAGACGAGGAGGAGGAGGTCCGGCCGGCTACCTTGACCTCTCCTCAGGGGTCGGGTGAGGAGGTTAAGCAAACAGGTCGCCGGCTTTGACAATAATCCCGGCTGGTCGGCGGTCCGGCGGCCCCGGGTGTCAGCGTGCGGCCCGGCCGCTATTCAGCAGCTCCCATCAAAGAGCAGTGTTGTTCTAAGGAAGCTGGGAGGGAGTCTGGACGCCCCACCCCCCTCCCACCCTCTTCACCCCCCATGTCACATCAACACTGTCAGCCATGTTTGTCCGCCTCTAATGGACAACAACTTCCAAAAACAAGATGATGTGAAGCACGCTAGTTTGGAACAAAACATATTTATCATTATTTTTACTCTTCAGTTATGGTGGAAAAAATATTTTAAAAGATCAAAACTCTTTGTTATTAAACCTTCTAACAGGCCAAAGTCCGAGAGATTCATTTTTTTTAAATGTAGATGAATACTTTGCTAGTGTACTAATTTTTCAGGGCTATAATAAGTATATTAATCACTAATTTTCTCTGAGGTTGACAGAAGCCACAAAAATGACTTTTATTATGTATATAAAGATCTATTATGAAGATTTACATTTGCACTTTTTTAAACTGGACTGTGTAGAATTTTAACTTGATCTTTAACAACAATCAAGATGTTTTTAAGATTTAAAAATATATTATCAATTTATATCAATATTGTACCAATGTCTCAGGTTTTCCACAAGATGGAGCGTCTGTGGGAGTTTGAGCCCGTTCAGCCAAAAGAGCATTTGTGAGGTGAGGCGCTGATGTTGGCCAAGAAGGCCTGGCTCGCCGTCGGCACTCTAATTCCTCCCAAAGGTGTTCACTGGGGTAGAGGTCAGCGCTCTGCGCAGGCTGGTTGAGTTTCTGCACCAAAAAAAACAAAAACAAAACTTGTCTAACCAGGTCTTTGTGGACCTCGAACAGCAAACAACCTTCTCCAAACTGCTGCTGCAAAACTTTGCAAAAAATTTGCTAAAATGCCTTTTCATGTTGCTGGAAAATGATCATGTGGAGGCATCAGGTTCTTCACCTCCACGTTGTGTCTTCAAACCATTTAACACACACCTACAAGCTGATTATTCCTTACTTATTTACTTAACTTACATAAGTTAACTTATGTAAGTTAAAAAGTTTTGGGAGAAAATGAGGCAATGTAGTTGCAGAAATTGATGTGACTTTTAACATCATAAAATGTATCAACATGTCCTGAGAAGAGACGTCCTATTTATACGCCAAATATGTGTATAAAAGCACAAGGTTTTTCAGTTCATTGTTCCTGGCTTAAAGTTTAGGTTGTCAAAGCAACAGGTCCTTTAACTGGTTAACTGGTTCCTGCTGAAGAGGTAAATCTTCACTTATATATAGTTTCTTTTTTTTTTTTAAAGTTCAGTAATTTCCTAAACCAGCTGCTCGCTGTAGTTTTAATCAAACAAGAGAAAATAGTGCACTTGTTGAGGAAATGTTGTCTCTGTAGTGAGCTGTGTAACTTTGTGTGATGTTGCTGCTGTAATCTTGACCGGGTCTCTCTGGAGAAAAGGGACTCCGTGTCCCAGCGAGATTACCTGTCTAAATAAAGGTGAATAAATGAATCCACATTTGGTGCTCTGGTGAGTATTTGGGGCAGCAGGACAGTGTGTGTGGGACTCAAAATAAAATACAGTGTGTGTGTGTTCGGTTGTGACTCACTGGACGACAATAGAGCTCGATGGTATATTTGTGTACGTGGGCAGAAATCTATAGATTATTTTTCATCACAGCCGCAGGGCACCACTTTCAAAATAAGATGAGTGAAGCTGACGTATGGAGGACGCTGGGCTGTGGATGTGTTGGTCAAACACTGGACTGAGTTATTTTAACTCAACACATGACAGTTTTCTAAAATTATCCAAAAAGTTTGAACATTTTACAGCAAGTCTGTCCTAAGCATGTCCTAAATGTTGTAAATATTACGTCTTAAAGTTCATTAAATACTCTAATCACAACAGAAATACTAATAACACCATTTCATCTATGTTTTTTACTGTCCCTTTCCTCTGAAAATAAATGATATATTTGGTGCTTCAGAATCGTAGAAAGTGAGTTCTAGTTTTAGGATTTGAAGGTTCTATCTGCATTTGACCTGTTCAAAAAAACAACAAGAAAAAACTGTAAAGCTCAATATCTCTAAACGGCTCAGAACGCAGATGGAACCCTATAATTCTGAACTGTCATTGGAGCACAGAGCGAAAAGAGGCGGGACTTAGGAAGGGTCAACAGTGAACATATATGTTTAGTTTTGGGTTTTGGTCGTCCTGTAAATTCAGGCTTTTAAACACAATCTGATACAAGATAAGAGAGAGTTTGTGACTAAATAAACACATTAAAAGCTCGTGAATGAAATGAAATGAATAAAAGTCAAAGATTAATTGAAGTATGTTTATAAAACCCAGTTATTCATCATATCTACACCTCAGTAATATATTGTATCTGTTAACTGAAGCATTGAACACTTTAGGTTTTTGGTTTTGGTTTAAGTTTCCTCTCTTTAGTCGAGGCCCGGCTGCTACCCTCATGGATTCTTTCTCTTTGTGGTACAAGCTCTTCTTCTTCTTCTTCTTCTTCTTCTTCTTCTTCCCTGAACTGTAAAATCTGTGTGTCGCTGCTGCTGCACCGCAGCTTGAAAGCAGGACTGTGAAGCAGGTGAAACGTGAGACGGAGGGCCGAGTTTGAAGGCGTATCGTCGTCACGCTACGCTGACCAGACTAACTTTGCTAATGGTCTATATGGCATCTCGCCAGCACGTTCTCTCTTCAGCCGTTTCTCACTTTTTCCACGTTTCTTTTAGTTTAGTCAGCCTGCGTTTCGAGGCGTTAAGCTTGACCTCTGCTGCCTGTTTTTCTGCTCCTCTCTTTGTCCGTCTTTCTCTCAGTTTGACTTTCTCTACCCACCCTTTTTTTTTTGTTGTGTTCCTCAGCGTTGCTCTGCATTAAGTTTGACCTTTGCCTCCTGTTTTCTCCCCTCTGTCAGCTTTCTTTCCTTTTCCTCCGTCCCTTCTTCTGCTTAATTGGTGTCTGTTCGTCTGTCTGCTGCCTGACCAGGGGAGGAGGAGGTTAACTCTTCCTGGATTAGGGACCCCTGTGGATCACTGAAGAAATGAAAGCCTGACGAGGAGAAACTGTGATAACCAGGAGTCACGTTGGTCCTTTAGCCTGTTAGGCTGGGCTGCACCAACAAGGATTACATTTTAAACCAGTTTACATCAAGATTTTAACTTTAATTTATGTTGCACCAAACTTTGAAACTTTATTAAAATTAACAAAGATTAAATTTACGTGTAGTTTTTACTCTAAACCTAGATAAAACTTCATTCTGTTGCACCAAAACTTTAAACTGTGATCCAGTATTAACTTTAAACTCATACTTGAGGAGATTTAACTTTTTAAATAGCTTCATTTTTTAGATGTACTGAGCAAAGTTCCTCAAAGAAAGTTAAGATTGAAGACTTGAAGACTGAAACCAGTTGAGTTTTATTTTGCGTCTTGTCTTTCTCGTCCGACAGTTGCTGCTCTGCTGTTGTCCAAATCTTCTATAATTTGATCATGTTGCTGCATTAATTCGGCCAACAGGTTTTTCTCAGAGGAGAAATTAGAGCTTCTCTGCAGAGCCATTATGACTAGGCTAACTTTTTAACTAGCAAGAAATATAACATTTTGTTAGCTAGCTAGCAAACAATACACTGTGCAGAAAGGAAATGCATTCAGAACATGAAATACTCATTATCATTCTGTTAAACCATAGAATTCCTCATTTTACTATTCACTGCAATAAATCATGATGGTGATCAGAAATGCATGTATCTGATTACTTCCTATGGAAGAGGGCATCAATAATCATAAATAAATAAGGCATCAATAATCACAAAACCAAGAGACAGTTTGGGGAAAGGAGTCATCTCTAGGGATGAATTTGTGCAAGTTGCCACACTTCAGACAATAATTTGTGTAATAATAATAATAATTTGTATCAACACATTTAAGATATTAACAAGTAAAGTATCTGTTGCTGTCTTTCTTGCAACATAAAAAGTTATTTTACTTTCCAGTTTTTGCACACAAATTAAAAAATGGGGACATTTCCAGGAGCAGCTCCAGCTGTGGACAGGCCACTAAAAACGGGGACTGTCCCCAGAAAACGGGGACGTCTGGTCACACTGTAGCTAGCAAACAATGTGAAGTTTTGTTCACTTTTTAGCAAATAATGCAACATTTTGTTAGTATTAAACTATAAACAAGGAGAATCTGTTCACTTCTGACTTCCTTCATACTTACAGGACCCCAACAGCACACACTTTTCTTTTTTATTCATTTGTTTAAGGCTGACTTTTTTTGGGGTAAACAGCCTCTTCATTACTAAATAAACTATTCAGTTTGAAGTTTAAATACTAAACTTTTTACAGAGATTAGTTTTTAATTGTGCAACAGAGCTCTGCTTAATGTTAAGTCTGGATTTCCTCATTTTAAACTTAGTTTTGCTGAACTCTGATTAGAGGACATCAACAATCCTACTTGTAATTACAGCAGAAGAGGATTCATGTATAAGACAGATCACAGTATCCAGGATTAAAATATAAATTCATTTGCTTTTTCACTCTGTAGTCTGTGTTCAGGTTATTTGTGGAGACAAACCTGTTGGTTCAAAGCTTTTGTGAGTAAATCTGAGCTGAAAGCCTCGTCGTCCTCGTCCACTGATCATGATCTCTCTGTCGGGGGGCTCGTACTGGGCGGGGCGGCGGTCACGCCTGGTCAAACCTCTATACCGTCCGTCCTCCTGCTCTGTCAGTGGGACCACTGAGCCGTTTCTCTGGGACAAGCTGCTGGTTCAGCCCTGACGTTGAAAGAAAATGACCCACATTTAAGATTCATTCGGAAATAAGACGTCAACTGTTGCATGTGTTTCTCAGAGGGTCAGACACAAGACTGAGCAACACACAGTATATTCTACAGGGGAAAAGTTTTTGTTCAGGGTTTGGTTACAGCAACATGAGAACAAAAACTGTTCTCACTTCAGTGCAGACACATTGAAAATGTTCTCTCTGGTTTGACTCTTGTGGGAGTGAAAATTCAACTAGAAACAGCAAAATCACCGGACTCCCCAAACAAATAACATCATTTTGAGAGTGGCTGCATGAGGAGAAACTTAATAAACTTTGATGAACGGCTACAGCAAACGTTTAACCGTTCATGCCTTCTTGTAAATTCATCAAATGTTCTACATGAAGTTATTTCTTTCTTTGTGTAACAAACATCGTGTCCATTTGTTCCAGCATGTCGGCTGCATTTGGTTCTTGGTTCTGCAAACATAAATAATGTAGCTACGTTTATTTGCACACAGAGCAGGAAAGTGAGATCCCATCGCACGTCGTCACTCCAGAACATTTTGTTAACTTTTTAGCTAGCTCAAAAACAATCTGTATGGTTACATTTTTAGCTAGCTAGCAAACAATGTAACCTTTTATTTACTTTTTAGCCAGCTAGCAGTCTTGTGTTTTGTTAATCTTTTAGCACGCTATCAAACAATGCAAAGTTTTGTTAACTTTTTTTGCAAACTGGCAAACAATGTCATGTTTTGTTAACCTCTCGGGTAGCTAGCAAACAAACACAGAGCAGGAGAGTGAGATCCCAACGCAAGTCATCACTTGAGAACATTTTCTTAACTTTTTAGCTAGCTAGCAAACATTCCCTGCATTTCATTTGTAGGTCTGCTCATTCACTTCCCATCATCCTTTGGTCTGACATAACAGCATACGTCACACAGAGGCCTGTTGTAGAGCAGTGAGCGGGGGAGGAGTCGCGGTTTTAGTGAAACACACTCGTCCTTGTTCACTTTGAGCCAGACATCAGATCGACCAGCACTGTCGCTCATGTTTTACTTCTTCTTCTTTACTTCACTGAGTGAAAGTTCTTCTGCACTTTAATGAGCTGCATCAGTTTCTGATTTAAAATGCTGTTTATTATCTTCTTACGATCTTTTTTTAGCTTTTGAAACAAATGAAACAGATTCTGTGAGAAAAGCACAGACAGTTGGATCATGATGAAACCTGAATTTTGTCCGACATGCTGAACCAAAATGGAAACATCACTTTTATCAAATGAATGAGAAAAACACTTTTTTAAAGCTTTAGTTTAGTCTCAGTTTCATGTGGCGCCGGACGGCCCACAGACTCTGAATCCAGTCAGATTATCAACCACAACTTCACATGTTCATTTAGCGATCGTGTTTACAGCAGTTTGGTTCAGGCTCTGATAATGATGAGGATTATAGACTTTGATACACAATCAACACTAAAATAATACAACCACACACACAGGCCGACGGTCTCAGCTGCTGTCAGTGCGTCTGTAGGTGGTTTTGGCCTCCGTCCTGCCTCCACTCATCTTCCTCATTTCCATAAAAGTGACTTCACCTCTGGCTGTGTGTTGATGGTCTGTTAAGAAGAGATGAGTTTCTGCCGCAGTGTTTCCAAACGCACACGATGGGAAAAAAAAACTGCTGCTGAGAAACATTCAACGCTTTAAAACAGAATCAGACAGAGAGACGCTGTTAGAGGCCTGATGTGACGGTGGACTCATCCTGATGTGACAGATGTTTTCTCTTGATTCAGAGCTTCTGATGAACCGAGTAATGTCTTTTTTAAGTATTTTGATTTGTAATAAATGCTGCTCGTGGTCTCATCATGTGACATTAATTGTAAATAAAAACTTGAAGCAGGAAGGAGTGGTGGAGGAGGAATTCAGCAGATATTTCATGAGCTCAGTTTCTCCTCATTGAGGTCTGCAGCTCAGCACGGCCTCAGGGCAGTGATGTACCATTAAATGTACCATGAAGTATTATAGTTAAAGCTGCAGCCACAGTTTGAACATTAACAGCAGAAAACCTTCAGCCTCCTCTCTCTGCTGCTGCAGCCCACAATAAAATCCACCAAGTGGCAAATGTGGGTAAATTTTGGGTTTGGTGGAGTCACAGTGTGATGCCAGGCTTACATCAGTGTGTTTTTAATGTGTACCAGCTGAGACTAACGTTCATCCTCACTGTCCACTGTGAAATAACACTGCAACCAAGGCTCGCCTCTGCAATACAGCTGCAACAGATAATCAACTAATCAATTATTAAATTAACTGTCAAAGCATGGTGGCATTACGGAGGAGTGACATAACGCAACAGCGTGCTGATCAACAAGTGATTCTGCTCATCTGCTCTTTTCTAATCACACAGCGCACACTGCTACAGATGAGTTATGAAGATCACCTCTCTGTGTGATGATCTGTGGGGAGGATTCCTCTCCTGTCACAGGTCTGTGTCAGCGATGGACAAAGCGTCCTCTCGTCTCTCTCTGCTCAAACACAACTGACAAATATGAGGATATGAGTTCAGAAATGAAAAAACACAGTGAGAACCAGCAATAAAGGTGTAAGTCAGCTGCGTCCTGACCTGCGTCCGTCCTGCCAGCTCACCCTTTTACACAGACGTCGATCCGACTCTGCTACAACTTTTTATATTTTGTCTTTTGTCTTTTTATGTTCTATGTAAAACACTTTGAATTGCCTTGTTGTTGCTGTGCTAAATGTGCTACACAGATAAACTTGCCTCTGTTTCTACCTCAGAGGTGGAGCAAAAATCTCCCCCAATTATGGCTCTGTACCTGAGCCCCTTCTACACACCCTGTCCAGGTGGGAGTGTTTCAGTACAGAGGCAGAGTGAGGTTATCAGCTCTGTGTGTGATGATAAACACGCAGTCAAGCAGAATCACTTGTTATCATGCCTCCTTTGATTCTGCAAAGCCGGGACACTGTAAAAAAAAGACCACACTGGGGCGGCTTTATGCTGTTGTTCAGTGTAGAGAGGAGCCTTTGCTGCGGCCATATTGCAGGATTTTTGTGCAAACAGGGTCACAGAGGCAGAATAAAGGCTCAACATTCCCACTTTGAACAGGCTGTGTGAAAGGTGCTACAGAAACTTTTACAAAGGGGTCGTGGACGAGCTTATAGTGAAGCTGTCTGGGACAAGGATGTTTTCTGGCACAGAGCACGTTTAGAAATCCCCCCAAAATTCAAGTAAACCAAAACATTTCAGAAATTCCATTTATATAAATCATTAGAGAATAAATTTTCACCCAAAATGGAATTAGAGTGCTGTTGTTTTTTCCCCACTTCTCAACAGGGTGATGATATTGCCCTTTAATAACACAATTATGTGAAAAGCTAATAATGTTCCTGCATGAACAGATTATCCAGCATAATGAAAAGAATCATTAGCTGCAGTCTGACACAAGACAGTTAAAAATGAGCTCCACCTCAACCAGACACAACAGTAAAAATCCTGCTTTTACATTAATGACTGAGTCACGATCAGAACTGAAGAAGAATCACAGGGACATTTTACTGCAGGACTTTTTTCCTTATTTTCCTGATTGTTACTCAAGTAACATTTTAAAAGTAGGACTTTTACTTGTAACAGAATATTTGTACTGTGTGGTATTCATGCTTTTACTTAAGTAAATGATCTGAACGGTTCCAAACTGACCGCAGACTTGCTGCACACATGCAGATTTCGTGACACCATGCTGGTGTTGTTTTGTTTCTTTTCGTTCATTCTTTCCAGCTGCAAGCTTTAACTAATTTATTCTGCAGTCAGTGTGTTTAAAATGAAAGGCTGTTGAATAGTTTTACAGGATAAAACTGTAATGCATTTATTCTTTGTGGATTATTTATGAAACTCTCAGAGAAGTGCAGGACATCAGCTGGACATCAGCCTGTAATCTGAGTCAGACGTCCCTCAGCTTACAGCTGTGTGAAGATGAGTCTGTCAGGCTGTCAATGGGTTTATATAAAGTACGTTTGTAATGTATGAAAATGAAAATGAAATGTGATCAAATGAGAGAATGAAGCAGGATCAGCAGGTTGAACCTGCAGTATAATTATAATACCAGGGTCACTGTGTGTTCATGTAATGTGAATCATGTTGTTACACAGACTTCTGCTAAAGCTTTTAAACAGAAGAGGAGCTGACAGAAGTCAGATTAGGACTTTTTTAAAGGCATAATATGCAACATTTTCATTAAGAAAACAATGTATAGACTCAACTATTTCCCCTCGGGGATCAATAAAGTATTTCTGATTCTGATTCTGATATGAACATAATCCGTCTCCATCATGACTTCTGACCCCGTCAGTGTGAGCTGGTGTCTGTATCTGCAGACACTCTGCAGCCCTCAGCCTCTATTGTTTTATTTTATTATCATTTCTCTGCTCAGGTGTGTTTATGAACAGCTCAGACAAATTATACTGGTTCTTTTTAAGGAACAGGGTAACAGATTTATAATTCTTAATTCTGCAGCAGCTTTGTTACTTTAGTTGTATTTGGTTTTTGATGTGGGAGTCATCTTTTATTTCTTAAGTTGTAGTTTCACTTTGATTTTAATTATGAATTAATAGACAGAGAAACAACAAATCCAATCAGTGAAATAACTTTTTCCACAAACCAGTGTCAAGACATAAAAATGTATGTAATGTAAAAAAAACATTTTGAAGATGTAACAGCTGAATGTTAACAACTAAAGCACATAAAGAAGAAAGAATATTACGTTTAAGCCACGACACCAACGCCGGAACTTTCCTCAGCGACTAGGACTTGAGAAAATAAAGTTACACTTTAATATAACAGATCATTAGGAACTTTCAAAATAAGGGTCTGATAACGGTTTAGTGGTAAGCAAAACGCTATTGACCGTCTTTGCTTGATTTTTAATTTTTGTTATTTCCATGATGACCTTGTGGGCCACATGACACTTTCCAATGGGTCACACCCGACCCCGAGGCCGCATTTTACCCACACAGTAAGGCTCTCAGGTGGTTTGTCAAATTAAAAGCCCTCTGCTACTTTCATGTGATGTTACGTTAGAGGTTCTCAAACTTTATTTGGCATGTCGGGCTGTAATATGCTAATGAGAGATGGGCTCAGGTCCATTTTGGACAGAATTTTGGTCACTTTTCAGGCCCGATTTAAAGTTCTAAATAAAGTTTAGTAGAACAGAATCAGTAAACTTTTGTTTGTTTATCTCCCCTCACATAGATCATATTCATCTAACAGGGGGGCACCCCCAGTTTGAGAACCACTGTGTTATGTTATAGTGGAGAGCTGCTGGTGTTCTAAACATTTAGGGAAATCAAGTGTGATTCAAATAGTGATTCCTGACAAAACTGAAGGCTTTTACAGTGAAGCAGCTGCAGACGTACTCAGAGGTTTGTTCCTTATATAATATGTAGATACCAGAGTATTAAGTATTTTCTTCTGTTCGAATCTGTATTTTCTACTAATAAGCTTTTCATTTCTGTCTGTGCGCCCTCTGTTCTGTGCTGCTGAATCGTCCCAGTTTCACTTCAGATCAATCATCTCATCTTTCCTCCTCGTGCTGTTGAAACCAGCAGAGAACATTGTGTTCTGCGGTCGTTCTGCTCTGTTCTCCTCTTGATCCTCTGTTCTCGGTTGTCTCTTTAGTTTCCATCTGATTGAAAACACATCAGAGGAGCTTTAATCTGTTAACCCTGTGGACCTTCAGTACCGTACGTATCCACACAGCTGACATACGATCTGCTTCACTCAGCAGTAATCCACACAGAGCGCCACGCCGCTCTGCTCGCCACTCCACCAGCTTATCACTGCTGTCAGAGGAAACCTCTTAACTCCAACTTTGGGTGATTGTAATGGTGGATTAAATGTTCAGAAGCCTCAGTGAGCACTTTTGTGTCTTTATTTAAACTTTTTGTCGTTTGGACTGAAGAAATCAAAATGGCCGACTACCTTTGCTCCTGGAGATACAGGGTTTTTCCACAGCACCTTGTTCTGGGTCTCAGTGTACGATGACGCTGTCTGACCTCCTGGGTGCAAATCCCACAGAGACACACATCTGGATCACTGGCTGGATATTTAAACACATTATATGCAGCCGTGCACACACAGAACACTCTGTGCACACACACACACACACACATCAACACACTCACACACAACACCCACACACACACACACGCAGTACATGTGCTGTGAGAGTCGAGTGTGTTCTCTGAAGGTTCGGAAAGATTCCCTCAGGATCGACACGTTCAGACTCCGTCGTGTCCAGAGCACGGTGAGCTGTGGCAGCATGTCGGCCTGTCTGAGCTCATACAGACGTGCACAGCAGCAGATAAAAATGAACCTGCGGTTTTGTACAGTGTCATTCTTATGGAAAGTGTAAGTGAAATAAATAGATCCAGGGCTCACTGGGGTCCTTCACCAGAAAAAAATAAAATAAAATAATAATAATGCAATTTCACGTTTATATTCAAAGACATTTGTGGGAATTATTTTGAAACTTCACTAAATCAGTTTTTGTAGCTCAGTAATCTCCTGCTTTATATTAGGATAAATACTGAATATTTATTTAGAGGTTTTCCATGTCAGTTTTGTGCTGTTATGGTTGTTGGTTGGTTGTAGGTTAAGTGTCGGCCCATTCCTGAGTCCTCTGTGCCTTGACAGCAGCAACGATCGGATCAGCCTTTCATCCTTTCTTCAAAGCTGAACAACCGGATTGAGTGATTAGTAACTTAAACTAACGCCAACTATGTTGCCTCAAAAAATAACTGACATCACCAAAGCCCAAGAGACCGCGCCCCTAAAATGATGAAATTCAAGTCCTGTTGCAATGCAAACTATGTCTATATTTCTTAAATGCAATTTAAGTGTGTAGAACTACATTTCATTTTGGTTATTTCTGCAGTTGAAGAATCTTGAGAATCACTATAGACAAACAAAAACTATAAAGAGCCAAAGAGCCACATGTGGCCCCTGGCTGAAGGTTTACGGTAGGCTGATGGAAATAATGGTGAAAAAAAGTGAGCAGAAAACATCCTGAGGGCTGGACCTGACTCCCAGTACCTCATACAACCCCACAAAAAATCTGAATGATCCACTTAAATATTTACTTTATGGTCATGGAAGAAAATATAGGGAATAATAACTAATAACTTATTTTTCTTGTGGCAGGATGATGGAGGCATCATTTCACCGTCTCTGTCTCCACCAGGCAGCAGCAAATAGCACTGAGCATTAATATCACCATCTGTGCCGCAGGGATTTGCTGCGGTTTACTGATCAGGATCTTACAAGCTGTTTTCAATAAACATATTCAAACATTTTCAAACAACACACCGCCGACGTTCGCTTCATAATGCGTCCTGCAACATGCAACCTAATGCGTCTGCGGCCTGAACCGGCAGCTGAACGTCGCTCGGCGTGTTTCTGGGCTGTAATTACACTCGTGTTTCCAGAACCGTCGTCTCCGGTTACAAACTGCTGCAGGAAGCAAAAGCAGCAACTAATCAGCTGTAATACAGGAAAGATTAAAGGCTGCTCGTGATCTATACGACCAACAGTTTTACATACGTTTAAACATGTCAGCACTGTCGATGAGGACCTGGTGACTGCAGATCAGGCTGACTCAGGGGAGATTTACAACCCTGGAAAATATGAAATGAAAAGAATCACCAGAAACATGTTGATATTCTTGGTTGGTGAAATAAGATTAAGAAGTTATTCTCAATTAAAATGTCATTTAATGGAGATCAAAGAGTTTATCTGATGAAAACGTTGGCTGAGTGATTGCTGAATATTTTTAAAAGAAGGTAAAGAATTCAAACCTAAGTTTGCTGCATCAATCAGTGTTTTCAAGAGTGAGGGATTCAAAGAGCTAGTTTGTGAACATTACTTCTAGCCTGAGTAAATTATGCCATCAAGAAAAGGAATGGGACATGGCCCTTCCCAGGGTTCATTCCTCCTCTATATGTTCAAGGCATAACTTACAGTAATACAGTTCAGAGTGCTACATCAGCTGCACTTCTCCAAAGCAAAACCTGTGAGAATATTTCCAGTGTGATGTGTGACAAGCTGGAAAAAATGAGATGCAGCTTTAACGGCTCCACTTAGAGACAGTGAACTCCGGACTGTCTGATCTGTGCTTGAATGCACCATGATGCACTTGTTCTGTTATGTATTTTGTTTATTTGTTCGTTTTGTGTATGTGTTTTTTTCTTGTTTTCTCTTAAAGTGATCTGTTTGTTTTGGTTGTTGCTGATTTTATTTATTCAGTTGTTATTTTTTGTTCCTTTATCTTTTTGCACACAGTTGCAACTTGAGGTCACAACATGTTAATGTTTTGTACGATAAATGGAAAATCTTTACAAATTAACTGTAAAAACAAAAAAACAAATGAAAAAAAACAACCCGTGGGCGGAGCTTTATGTCCTACATCACACAGAACATTGTGATCTGTGTTCTCGTTCTCATTGGCTCGTCTCGTCACTCTTTAGATAAACAAGCAAAACTGTCGCCTAAAATGTTGTTTATGAACCTAATATTTGCTTTAATCCTAAGAATAAGCTTACAAGTAAGCTCAGGGCCTCATTGTAACTTTAAACAGAGATGACTCATGTTTTTGTGATCATTGATTTACGTAGATACACTGATTTTTACTTCTTGTACTGCTGAAACTGCAACTAGACATCCCTGCAGATTTTCACATGACTATTACGTTACTGTTGATCAGTTCTCAAATTGACTTCAAATTCTTAAAGTTACACTGGAAATATGTACAACTAAATAATGCTAAAATACATTGACATTTAGATGGATTTAATCATGTCGAACAACAAAAATATGATGATATCAACATAGAGGCCTGGCTGCCGTACCCGACAGGTGACCTGCAATGAGTTTTATTTAGTTTCTGTAAAGTCTGAATGAAGTGACGATGATGCAAAAGGATTCTGGTGAGAAATGAGATTATTTAGATTTTTGTGATTGAACATCTGTTGAACAAATCCTGTATGTTACAGATAGATGTCTCTATTTATTAGATACAGGCTGTGTTTTACAGTCTGCCCGGTAACTGATGAGTCATAAGAGGAAGAGGGAGCGTTCACTGATAATCAGGCATCTGGAAACCATGACAATCAGAGAACAGGAAGAGCTCAATCAATGAGACACTAACATGTATTATTACTGTACATGTGCACATATATTATCATTTTAGCATGAAGCACAAACACAGACACAGAAACACACATGAAAAAACAGAGAAAAAAAATGACTAAATTATTCTCAACGCAGACGACACTGCTGCAAATATTCGTGGTCACACATCTGCTGTCCTTTAAAAACTATTAATGCAGACACACATTATGTACACACGTACACATGCAGTATGGAAACAGTGAAGTAATGTCCTGTCTGTCCTCTAATCAGAGCTCCTCGATGGTTAAAAATCATCCCGAGCAGCAGGAGATCAGTTTCACAGAGCAGGTCACATGATCACTGACTCCAGTTACAGTAAAACCACCGGAAACATGACGGTAAACGTGTCAGAGTGAATCTGAGTCATTTCATTGTCTCTCTGTGAAATGATTTACCTCAAACTGAGAAAAGCTGCTTCAGGACCTCAGCTCTCATCATATCACATCACCACTAATGAGTTTTTTACTGATCGCTTCACCACTTCACCATCTGATCAAACTTTATTGATCACAGAGGAGATGAGCTCTGGGGTATAAACATGGAAAAAGTTTCTTTCCAGCAGAGAGACGGCAACATTAAAATGTTGTCAAAACTGTGGCTGCCATGTTATAGTGAAAAGTTGGGGTGTAAGATTAGTGAGAGAAAAATTAATTAAAATTCCAATTTCTTGCAATATAAGGCCATCAATCATGATCAATAAAGCAACTCTTTCACTACAAAGTTCAGTTTATATTACACTATATTGCTTTACGTATTCAAATATTTAGTTACAACATATTTCATTTACATAATGCACATATTTCATGGTTTTGTTATGATGAATCTCAAATAACACAACTCATCTGGGCTTGTCTTGTTTCAGAACCAAAGTTTTTGTTTTGGTTGTGACCTGACGCACTCAAAGGGCGACTGTTCACTTCATTTATCAGAACATCAAGACGAGAAAAACACTGACTTCAGGCAGCTCAGGCTACAGAGGGGCAAGGACAGAGATCTCTTACAAATCAGGGAGGGGCAGTGGACGTATGAGCAGGAAATAAAACCAGTTCTGGTCATTACTGCAAATGCTGCTGCTGCGTTCACTGCTCAGAGCAACACGGTGCGTTCAGGTTCATCAGTTAGTCTGAAAAATGAGTTACACTCAGCCTGAGTACAAACACAAAACAGCCAGAGAGACACTAGACGGTTGTAATGGACGCCTGGGAATGAGGACGAGTGTGTCTGTCAGACAGTAACACACACACACACACACACACACACACACACACACACACACACACACACACACACACACACACACACACACACACACACACACACACACGTTCTGAACTCGGCCCCAAGGGGAAAGACACACACACACAAACACACACACAATTGCTCATTTATGTGCACACATTTGCACATGCTCAGACAAACGCACACAGTCATTCATACACATGAGTGTGACGTACATACATGCATACACACACTCGCTTCGTCACACACAGATACACACACGTTGTCACTCGAAGACATACAGTCATCCAGTCAGAGATACACAAGTTACTCACAAGTTTACACACAGTCTAAAATACTAATGCGGACACACAAACACACACTCAGATGCAGGCATGATGACACACAGCATGTCTTATCTAAACAGAAGAAGAATTGTGGGCCAAGAAATAACAGATGAGTCCTCTGAGGCACAAACAGACTAAAAATAACTGCAAGTAACTACTGATAATACCACAACGACTGTATTCTTCAGAAACACTTTCAGGAAATACATTTATTTTCTTTATGTCTGACAGTGACATGTTCAGATGGATCAATGAGCACAGACCTGGAGTCATGGTTAGCCTAGCTTAGCATAAATACTGGAAGCAGGTGGAAACAACAAGTCTGTTTCTGTTCAAAGATCAAAATTACACCAACACAACTGTAGAGTTCATCCTATCGACAGCCGTCCATGTGTTCTTCCTGAACCTGAAACTGTGTACGCAGACGACACTGTTTTATCTGTACGTGGCAGAACCAATGCAGACGTCGCAGCTCAGGTCACAACATGAAAGAACGCTGCCTCCAACTAACTACTGACCATCACATATGTGTAGCAGGTTGTGAGTGAACTCACATGTCTCGGGTGTCAAATTGTATCTTAACATTCCCATGAAAAGCTAGTGAGTGCTTATCGCTTTTGTGTTTCCTGTAGAATGGGTAGCTAGGGAGGGGACTTATCCCAGACGCTGATTGGCGGTTACAGAAGCAAATAGCGTGATGCACTACGCCCACCGCACTGCAAAGAATGTAGGTGTAGAGCTGACTCTTCTTGGACTGAGAGCTCCCAGTGAACACAGCTGGACCAAAACAGCCTCAGACTCCAAAAGAGGACAGTTTTGGGCTTTTCACACTGCACTTAGCCCCAGGCTAAGAGAACTAAATGTCACTCTCTGCAAACCAACCAAACTCCATTGACAAAATCAGCAATTTAACTTCACAGAACACAGAAGTTGCTAGTATACCACTGCCTTGGTCTGTTAGTTTATTTGGGTATTTATAGTTTATTTGTGTTATTGGGTGACTTCAGTTAATCCAAACTAACCTTTTAAGACACCAAAGTTACACAGTAACACAAACAAACTAACAGATGGAGGCAGCAGTAGACCAACAACTCCTGTGTTCTGTGAAGGTAAAATGACTGATTTTGTCAATGGAGTTTGGTTCATTTGGAGAGAATGATTTTTGTCTTGTATAAGTGGTTTCCTGTCAAATAAATCTGTCTGACAGGAAGGTAAAGTGATGAAAATATTCTAAATATAGTGCAGACTTAAACTGATACAAGCCCACATCAAATAATCTGAACTATCCCTTTAAGACAGCAGATTTTTATGTTGAATCAACAAAAAGTTTATTTTCCAGTGTAGCAGAAAAGTCATCATTCATCCTCTGGAGGACCTGCACGTCTGGACCAAATCTCACAACAATCCACCCAAAAACTGTTCACACTGCCACCACACACACGCACAAAACGCAACACACACACACACACACACACAAACTCAAGGTCACGTGCACACCACTGTGTAAGTTCACACACCACAGACCTACACACACATTCTCACACTCAACTATCAACTCTGAATCAAAAGAGAGAAACACAAAGAAACACACATTTCAGTCTCTGAATGCTAACACACACACATGCAAACACACACACACCCCACACACACACACACACACACACACACACACACACACACACACAGATCTCTCAAGTCACCCAGAGTTTCTGTCGTACCAGCGTTTCATCGTACCACTTTGAATAGCACCGACCACCAACGGACTGTTAATCAAATCAGAACTGACTCAAACAATGGACGACGCTTCTGCACTCACACACACACACACACACACACAACACACACTGCTGGACACACACTCACATACACACTGTGCAGTCTCATGAAACAAGATGGCCGCCGCTGTAGCATCAACAGAGAGGTCATCGGGTTGGTGGAAGCTGTTGGAAACAGTTGGGTTAAAAAAATGAAAAGAACAAAAGCAGCCTGTTGGGGTGAGAGGGGAGGGAAGGCATGAAACCACACACACACACACAGACACACACACACACACACACACACACAGACACACACCCTTACAGTACCCACACACACAGCTGGGGTGTGTTTTTGGGCAGGTGTCGGCTCTTTTGCCTTCAGACGGCAGTGAAGGTCGAGGTGAAGACACGCAGCTGCCTCCAGTTTGAGAGAGTCTGAGGTTTTTATCAGCAGATAAACGTGTAAACGAAAACAGTTCATGGAAACAAAATGGCCGCTGTGGTTGACGTTATGCCATGGTAACGCTGCAGGAGGTAGGTGATACTGTAGCACAAAACCTCTTTTTATTTGTGTTTGTTGTTGGTAAAAGAAGTTCTTTCTTCCTTCGTCTATCACTACTACCATGTTGAGCCTGTGAGAGACGGCGTTCAGGATCTTTGTTGATGGATCTTCTCCATCTTTGTTTTGCCGTCTCACACAGCGAAGGATTTCCTCTGTGTGTTGCACTCAGAAGCAATAAAATCACTGTTGGTCTGATTTTGACAAATTAAAACAGCACAATCTTTAAAAAAAAGCAGAAAAATAAGAGTCAGGAATTATAAAACAGGAGTGAAAATCTTCCAGTGAGATTATGTCTTCTGGCAGAAATCTGAGCAAAAATGAAATGTGATTTTTTTTTATTTTGTCCTGAAACCTGCACTTTAAAACAGGAGAAATATCTCAACCTACTGGTCAAACTTTAATCTTATTTTAAGGAAAATAAAGTCTCGTCTGAGCGGCTGAATTATTGTTGAATTGACTCGTCAAAACTAATGAAAACCAGCAGCAACAGTGTGCAGAGCTGCAGGTAAACTGATGAATTCATTTGATATTTTTTCTCTGAACTATATATTTCACACACATAATTACACTGTGACTGCTTACGTTTGTCTGCCTGCTCACCTGCCACAGATAAAATATAAAACACATATACACAAATTTATTATGAAGTGATTTATGGTAGAATTGAATTCTGCTCAATATGAAAAACAGTTTGGCAACAAGAAATTAATAAAATACACGATGAAACAATAAAGCATCATTTTTAAATGTCACCGTTCTGTACTGTAAAAAAGAGAAGTGATACTTTAAGATTGTTCTACACTTCAACATTTCACATTTGAAAGATTTAATTTTTAAAAGAAACTGTATTTTTACAAAATAAATGTAATTATTAAAATTAAATCTAAGAAAAATATACAGTATTTTACTGCATTTCCATAACAGTGATAAATTTTGCTCTAATTTCTGAATGAATAACAGTAAAGGATGTGGAAAAGTATGAGTAAAAAATATTAAAATGAATAAAACCAGAGTTCAATCAGACTTGTTGCAACTGAAAAAGCATAATAAAAATAACATTTAAACTATAACTGACAAATATATAATCACTCGCCGTGGACTGAATTATTCTCACATTTTATATTTTTAAAAATATTTTACAAACATGATTTTAGAATTATTGGAAATAATTGAAATGTTGTTATAACTCTGATAGTAACAACTGATCCTAATTCACCTTTTTTATTATTACATTTTATTGATGCTCGTGCTGCTTTAACTGTGTCAACGTGTATTTATGTCCATTAATTAGTCTAAATTATTTTTGTATGAATGTTTTCTTATTAAAAGTATAACATGTAACCTGTATTTCTTATACACAGAATATCTGATTTCAGATATTTGACTCTGATGGAAACATGTTGGCATTAATTCACAAAATGCAGCATTTGTTCATTAATTTATTAATTCATTTAGTCGCTCAGGGAAGTTTTTCATTTTTTAAAAAACTGCAGCCTTTTTTGGTGCCTACAGTTAAATTAAAATTAAAATATTATATTTTTTAATGCTACTTTAATTCTTTTTTTGTTTTACGGCCTGAAGACTTCGTTCTTCACAGATTCCTGCAGAAATCAAACAGGTCCGTTATTGCAGAAATATTTAAGAGATTGTTGTCTGCTTTACTTTCAGATAATATCATCAAAACCAAACTGGTTTAAACACCTCAGCTGCACTAAATTCTGTTATAAATGATGAAAAATATCAAATGTAATCTGGTCTGTAATGAACAAAATCTAAATGGTCAATCTCACTCACATTACATATTATAATTATTTTAAGCAGTAAAAATAAATTTTGGTAATTTATTTTTCCTGTTAACCAAATTTGTGCAAGATGTGTAAAATTTGTCCCCAAAATTAAGTTTTTACACAAAACTGCAAACGAGAGGAGGACAGATAAACCACTGGTGTTTTTTCCCCAAATCCACCAAAACATAAAGAAATAAACAAAATGATAAACTGCATAAACATGAGATAATAATAAAGTGAGCACAAACTTCCTGGTTTGAGTTGAAACCACGACTGTGTTTGACCAATCAGATCACTGCGGTCTCTGTCTAAACGTCTGTCAGCTTCCATAAAGATTAAAGTTAAAGTGCTTCTGCACTTCCTGGAGATCAGCTGTCAATCAAACAGAGTAGGTGGACGCTGTGACATCATCAGCTTTTGGATAAAATATGTTTGATGTCACAACAGTTTAAATAAAATGTTTTCTTCCTCAGTAGATTTTTTTTTGTTTTGTGCAGGTGAACGTCACTTTTTATTTTCTTCCGTCCGTCACTTCTCTCCTCCTGTGGGATTTTTTTCTTGTTTTGACCAACAATCAGAGTTTCAGGATTAAAACTCAGGTTTTAAAAAGGTGGATTCATCAGACCGCAGACTGTTTCTGCTGCCTGACTTCTGACAGATTGATTTATTTCACTGCAGTTACACTTTTACACTGGAAAATAAAAGTACATATAAATTAGAGTCAATTAGTTTTCACCCATTCAATGAATGGCCCACTATTTTCTGTTGATCAGTTTAAATCATATTTTTAAAGAAAAAATAAAATGTGAATATTTTCTGGTTTCTTTCCTCCTCTCTGACAGTAAACTGAATGTCTTTGAGTTGTGGACAAAACGAGACATTTGAGGACGTTGTCTTGGACTTTGGGAAACACTGATCAACATTTTTCTCCATTTTCTGACATTTTATGCAGCAGATTATCAATACTGAGCAGATGAATTAATAATGATAATAATCATTAGTTGCAACCTTTATAAATGAAATGAATAAATAAATAAAATTATAAATGCATGAATAAATGAATAAGTAAATAAATAAAATCATATAAGAATGAATAAATATACAAATATAAAAGTATAATTAAATAAATAGACAATAGGATTGAACATTCATATATTCAATATATCAATTATTTAGTGATTTATTTATTTATGGTGACAGTTAAGCATTAAATTATGTAATGATTTAATTATTCATATATTTAAGCATTTAATTAAATAATTATTATGTATTTATGATTTAGTTTTGACCCTTAAAACCCTCCGTACATATGGGCATCATTTTAGGCTATAAAGTTTGTATATACAGTATATATTACATTAAACATATTTTATTAAATATTTGTGTGATATATTCTACAGGTGTGTTGATAATTTAGACAAATGAATTATTTGTTGAGAAAAGTTTTTCTTTAAATGCCTCAGTGAGGAAACAGCTGTTTTCTGTCTGTGTTTTTATTGTTTTTATTGTTTTCTCTTTGTTGGTTTTATAAGTTTGAATATTGACGCTGTAAAATATTTGTTTGCACGTTTCCTCTGATAATCTGATATATTATAAACACATTAGTTCATCAGTGTGTGTGTGTGTGTGTGTGTGAGAGAGAGAGAGAGAGAGAGACAGATCTCCGTGCTGCCTCACGTCGCCCCCTGGATGCAGACGAGGGAATAAACCTCAGACTGAACTCATCAGTTCAGTTTGACTCCAGAGGAGCTGGTTTCACTCTCAGACTGGGAGCTGCCCAGTATGAAAACACACACACACCAGAGCTCCTGTCATTGAATATTTTAATTCTGTTTACTTCCTGTCACAGAGAAGGTCAGTGGTCTTTATTGTTATAAATATCTGAAGTCTGAAAGGGAAAATGAACCTGACTATAAATCAGATTACAGATTAGAGTGAAGTTCATTCAGCAGCAAGAAGTCAGACTCATAAATATAAAAATCTGAGATAATTAACAGCACCGTTAGTAAGAAACACTGTTCATAATGATGCACATAAATAGTTTATTTTCATCAGATTATTCTTCTGTTCTTTGCTTTTGTTCTTGTGAAATATGAACATTTTACCTTTTCAGGTTTGGAGGAATGTTTATTTATTTGGAGTTTTTTTTTTTTTTACATAAAAGAAATATTAACTGTTACTTTATATTTCTGCTCTACTACAGTTCAATGTTGTAGTCTGGTATATTTATCTGACAGCTGGAGTTACTTTTAACTTTAAACATGAATAATTAACATGAAGTTTGGTGTTTGTCACTGATCAGTGATTGTTGATGTGTGAACAAGTGTTTATATATTTACATTATAGAATCTGAGTATCATGGGATGTAACACACATATAATCACCTTATAAAATGTTTTAAAATGTCATTATTATATTATCAATACATATAAACAGGTCAGCATAAATCTATTAGTATGAAGACAAGTTAAAATTATATGATAGAATTCAAACAAAACAGTTTAACACAAGATGATTACTTTTTCTTTCTATGTAAGTTTTCTTTAAACATTTTCTGTAAATTTTAATCCATGTAATGGAGTATTTTTACTCAGTGGTGGAAGAAGTATTCAGATACTCTAGTAAACAGTAGTGGGCCTTGAAATACCCCATCACCACTAAAAGTTCTGCTTTCACAAAGTTCAAGTACAAAAGAATTGTCGGTTTTTAGATGGATTTAAGGCATCAAAAGCAAAAGTACTTGTTGTGCAGCGTTCATCCTGTCAGTGGGCTCAATTACAATTATTTCTCATCTACACAAATGGTTATATTGTGCTTAAGACTTAAAAAATAGCTCACATTTTTATTATTGTAAAAATGTAAAACATTAGGACAAGTTACACCTTAATTATTCTGATTAGTGCAGGAGTTTAGAGACGTCACACACCTGAACACGTCTGATCAGTCACCTGAGCAGCAACGCAGATATTTTATTAATTGATCAAAACGTGAAGTCAGTGTATCTGTGCTGCCCGAAAAAGACTAAACACCATCTTTTGATTCCACAGAAATGTCTCATTTCAAAGAGAACAGCAGGTTAAATGTGCAGGTACAAAAACATCCACATTGAGCCTTAAAGTTAAATTCACAGATTCTTCTTCTCACATCATCATCATCATCATAAACCAAACATGAATCCAACTGTGGGGATTAAAAACACATAAACTAATCCTGCTAAAAATGGAGTAAATTAGCTTAGAGGGGGAATAATTCACAACTCGGTGCCTTAAGCTACTTTTATATCACATATTTAAATACATTTGAGTCCATAAATAATAAAAAAAATGGTGTCAGTCATAATGTTGCAGCATTTTGCAGCTCATAGTTTTGATTTTCTGTCTTGTAACTTTACTCGTTTGGTTCAGTCTCACGTCTTTGATCAGCATCTTTCAAATTATGAACCACAAATCTGACAATCTGTCCAGCTCATTTATCTTTAACTTCTGTCTGGATTCATGTTGTTTTTGATACTTCAGAACTTTTGAAATCTGAACTTTTCAAATCACATTTGGGTTTGAAACCATAATGTGAAGTTTTTCCAGATTTTTTGTTGGAAAATCATGAGTCCAAAAAACTTTGACTCAGTCAGCCTGAAAACTCTGAACTCTTCTGCTGCCCTCTGTCTTTGTCAGGCAGTACAGCCGTTCAATGCAGTGTAAAAATTATAACTACAGCATTTATTTCCCTCTGAAATGTTTGCAGTAGAAGCAGAAAGAAGCATAAAGCTATAACATTAAATCAGTTTATTTGAGGATAATATTTTGTTTTCATCACCTAATCTTAATCTGCAAAGTAACAAAAGTTATCAAATAAATGCAGAGTGAAAAATACAATATTTCTCTCTGAGATGAAGAAATACTTGAATACAAGTATGTAAAAACTGTACTTTGAGTCGTGTGTGCAGCACATGTGACCTGAATATGTAAAGAAAATAAAGAGATAAAAAATAATTCAGAGCTCAAACTGGTCTGTTGTCAGCAATCATCTGAAAAACAAAGTGTTCTGGATCATGAAGGACGGATGAATGTACATATAATTTCTAGAATAACAGTGATATATGAGGCAGATTAATCCTGATTCTACACGTGTAATCCAGCATGTAAACATCATCCAATTCTACACCCAGAGGTCACTGAGAGGCTGAAATATAGAAATGAGATTTACACCTACACCAGGACCACAGTGTGTGTCTGTGTGTGTCCGTGTGTGTAGATGTTTGTGTGCGTTTGTAGTTTTAAACACAATAACTCTGTGGTCCCTCCTGTTCATCTGTCAACTCCCTGTTAAAATGATAAAATACAAAAATATGTTGATTCGTCTGCAGCAGCTCGATGAGCTTTGATAATCTCATTACAACAAAACCAAAATCTGAAAACTGTTTTTCTCCATCCTCTGCTCTGTTTCGGCTCCTCTGACCGTCTGAAACTTTAAAAACACAAATCAGATCCACTCCTCTGACTGAAACTTTAAAAACACAAATCAGATCCACTCCTCTGACCGTCTGAAACTTTATAAACACAAATCAGATCCACTCCTCTGACCGTCTGAAACTTTAAAAACACAAATCAGATCCACTCCTCTGACCGTCTGAAACTTTATAAACACAAATCAGATCCACTCCTCTGACCGTCTGAAACTTTATAAACACAAATCAGATCCACTCCTCTGACCGTCTGAAACTTTATAAACACAAATCAGATCCACTCCTCTGACCGTCTGAAACTTTAAAAACACAAATCAGATCCACTCCTCTGACCGTCTGAAACTTTATAAACACAAATCAGATCCACTCCTCTGACCGTCTGAAACTTTAAAAACACAAATCAGATCCACTCCTCTGACCGTCTGAAACTTTAAAAACACAAATCAGATCCACTCCTCTGACTGAAACTTTAAAAACACAAATCAGATCCACTCCTCTGACCGTCTGAAACTTTAAAAACACAAATCAGATCCACTCCTCTGACCGTCTGAAACTTTAAAAACACAAATCAGATCCACTCCTCTGACCGTCTGAAACTTTAAAAAACAAATCAGATCCACTCCTCTGACTGAAACTTTAAAAACACAAATCAGATCCACTCCTCTGACCGTCTGAATCTATAAAAACACAAATCAGATCCACTCCTCTGACCGTCTGAAACTTTAAAAACACAAATCAGATCCACTCCTCTGACCGTCTGAAACTTTATAAACACAAATCAGATCCACTCCTCTGACCGTCTGAAACTTTAAAAACACAAATCAGATCCACTCCTCTGACCGTCTGAAACTTTAAAAACACAAATCAGATCCACTCCTCTGACCGTCTGAAACTTTAAAAACACAAATCAGATCCACTCCTCTGACCGTCTGAATCTATAAAAACACAAATCAGATCCACTCCTCTGACCGTCTGAATCTTTTAAAAACACAAATCAGATCCACTCCTCTGACTGAAACTTTAAAAAACACAAATCAGATCCACTCCTCTGACTGAATCTTTAAAAAACACAAATCAGATCCACTCCTCTGACCTGTCTGAATCTTTAAAAACACAAATCAGACCACTCCTCTGACTGAAAACTTTATAAAAAACACAAATCAGATCCACTCCTCTGACCGTCTGAAACTTTAAAAACACAAATCAGATCCACTCCACTGACCGTCTGAAACTTTAAAAAACACAAATCAGATCCACTCCTCTGACCGTCTGAATCTATAAAAACACAAAATCAGATCCACTCCTCTGACCGTCTGAATCTTTAAAAACACAAATCAGATCCACTCCTCTGACTGAAACTTTAAAAAACAAAATCAGATCCACTCCTCTGACTGAATCATTTAAAAACACAAATCAGATCCACTCCTCTGACCGTGAATCTTTAAAAACACAAATCAGATCCACTCCTCTGACTGAAACTTTAAAAACACAAATCAGATCCACTCCTCTGACCGTTGAATCTATAAAAACACAAATCAGATCCACTCCTCTGACCGTCTGAATCTTTAAAAACACAAATCAGATCCACTCCTCTGACTGAAACTTTAAAAACACAAATCAGATCCACTCCTCTGACTGAAACTTTAAAAACACAAATCAGATCCACTCCTCTGACCGTCTGAAATCTTTAAAAACACAAATCAGATCCACTCCTCTGACCGTCTGAATCTTTTAAAAACACAAATCAGATCCACTCCTCTGACCGTCTGAAACTTTAAAAACACAAATCAGATCCACTCCTCTGACTGAAACTTTAAAAACACAAATCAGATCCACTCCTCTGACCGTCTGAATCTATAAAAACACAAATCAGATCCACTCCTCTGACCGTCTGAAACTTTAAAAACACAAATCAGATCCACTCTCTGACCGTCTGAAACTTTATAAACACAAATCAGATCCACTCCTCTGACCGTCTGAATCTATAAAAACACAAATCAGATCCACTCCTCTGACTGAAACTTTAAAAACACAAATCAGATCCACTCCTCTGACCGTCTGAAACTTTAAAAACACAAATCAGATCCACTCCTCTGACTGAAACTTTAAAAACACAAATCAGATCCACTCCTCTGACCGTCTGAAACTTTAAAAACACAAATCAGATCCACTCCTCTGACCGTCTGAAACTTTAAAAACACAAATCAGATCCACTCCTCTGACTGAAACTTTAAAAACACAAATCAGATCCACTCCTCTGACCGTCTGAAACTTTAAAAACACAAATCAGATCCACTCCTCTGACGGGAAACTTATAAAAACACAAATCAGATCCACTCCTCTGACCGTCTGAAACTTTAAAAACACAAATCAGATCCACTCCTCTGACTGAAACTTTAAAAACACAAATCAGATCCACTCCTCTGACTGAAACTTTAAAAAACACAAATCAGATCCACTCCCCTGACGTCTGAATCTTTAAAAACACAAATCAGATCCACTCCTCTGACTGAAACTTTAAAAACACAAATCAGATCCACTCCTCTGACCGTCTGAATCTATAAAAACACAAATCAGATCCACTCCCTGACCGTCTGAATCTTTAAAAACACAAATCAGATCCACTCCTCCTGTAGAACTGTCAGGTTTTAGCTTCTGATGTCAGGGGCGTTTCTAGAGGGCGGCGCCTGTTGGGACACTGGTCACCCCTGAAATCTGATTGGCCACCTAATCATCCTCAAGTATGATTGGTTATCTGTCCAGTGAGAGGTGGGACCTTACTTTGAACCAACTATTTAAATGTGCACTGTTTTCTTTTGTATGTATCCTACTTTTATTTTGTTTTATAAGATTAATTTACTTAAAAAAATAAAGGCATAATGGACCATTTCTTCTTGAAAACTTAAAGAATAATGCATGAAAGGTTTATATTATATTTTCATGGTGTCACTCTCGTGCTGTGACTGGTAGGATGATCCTCTGAAGATGAAATTGTAAGATACTGTAACGTCAGTGTGAGAAATGGTACATTCATATATGTGCATGTGTGAGTTCATATCTGTGTGCACACGTGCAGACTTCATGTCACCCCTGCAGGAGCCCGCGCCCCCCCTGGACACACCCCTTACTACACAGTGAAGATCTGTGGCTTTTCTTCTTCTTTTGTGTGATTGTGATCTGAATATCTTTTAGTTTTTCACCGTTGGTTTGACAAATATTTGAAGTCTCGGTACGTCTTTTAACTGTTGTTTTCTTTGGACACATGCTGGACAAGAAGACGAGGGTGGACAGAAAAATTAATACAGATTCTGTCTAGTGTTTCGATTATCAAAGCTCATTTCACTAAAGTTCTGATTAAATTTTGAAATTGTGACTCTGCTAGTCTCACAGCAGTTGAAATAGTCACAAAATTGAATCTACTAGAACCACGACACACACACGAGTTTCAAACTCATGTTTTATCCACAGTTGTTCTTATTCAACAGTCAAGTTAAAATAAATATGCAGCGTTGGAGGCCTGCTGGTATTTTTACACGGCAAAAATTCAGAGAAAAAAGTGATCTCGATTAGCAAGACTCCTAAAAATGATTTCTTAATGTCATGTCATATTATGTAATTAAAGGAAGCGGCTGTGGCTCTTTGACGTCCAGAAGGCTCATAATCATGAGGTAGTGGTCCATCAGATACATATGAAAATACAATTTCAACCTCTTCAGAGTCAAAACTAGTGCTGGGATCCATATTTATCCATTTTTTTTCATGTTAAACTTGATCTAACTTGGACTTACGTCACTTCTGGATTTTCGTTTTAAGACATTTTTAGTAAAATTCTATCAAAAACGACTCCAGAAGTCACTGTAGTGTGTATATATGTATATATTTTTATTAAATCTAGATTTTACATCATTTTTGGGAACATTACTGTTTAAAACAAAGAGTCTCAGACGGGAACTGAAGCCTGGTCTCTCACAGACTTTCTCTTTATCAACCTTATTACTTTGAAAGTTGTGCTGACTGTCACAAAAAATACAGAAAACATTTGTGTCCAGGTGACAAACTGGGCTGAACACAGTAGAATCAGAGTAGAACCACAGAGGGATTATTTATCTGTAACCTGGAGGGTCGTCCTGTTCAGATGGTTAATCTGAAAACTCTCATTAAGGTTAATCCAGTCAGCAGGTGGAGGAGAGAGGTGATGACTCCACCACACACACACACACACGCAGGGTGTCTCGATCTATTAACTGTAACCTGCTGAACTTTTGACTTTCCTTTGTGGTGAAACATGAATAAACCACCACAGTGATTCTCAGCCTCCTGTCTGCTGCTGCCTTTGTTACAAACAGTCACTAAAGTTTCTGGAGCTGCAGAATCATTCACTTTTTTAAAATAATATCTTAAATTCAGCAGCATGTTGCTACCAAACCAGAAAAATTCAAAGATGAAACGTTTTATGTTGTCATGAGGAATTATAGCAATTAATTGATGACGACTGTTAACAATTTGGTCATTCAAGTAAAATTTACTCATTAATTTATCTGCTGTAAAATAAAGATCTGAAAAAATAACTTTTTTTTTAGCTTTGATTGAGAAGAAAAAACACATTTGTTATTGTTTGTATAAGTGATTTGATGTTTTTTAATAAAAACATAAAATACAATAAAAAAAGTTTCTTGTTATAACGTGATCATTTTGTATGTTGTAATAACATGAAAAACATCTTTTTCTGATCCTTTAAATCTCTCTGGTGTGGCTGCAAAATGTTCTGTTTAATACTTTTAATAAAACCATAACTGTTTCTCTGTTTAATTCATCAGCAGAGAATCACTGCTGCACATTTTCAACCTGTTTTTTTTTTTTGAATTAAACACATCATCACATGACATCCTGTCAGCAGAGACAAAAGAACATCAGCACCTTCAACAGCTTCAAAACCAACTGCATCATTTCAGACAACTTTAAATAAGTGATGATTATTTTGTCAGTGAGGTTTTATTTCCACTCAGAGCTCGATTTTCAGTCTTTACATTTTATTTAAAAATTCTGAAGCTTTAAAAGCCGATGAAAAAATAATAATACTAACAGAACTAGTAGAACTAATAATTATTTTAACTGTTTATCATATTTTAAATTTTATTTTTTGTGTTTTATTTTTCTAAGTCTGATCTCAGTTGTTTTCTCTGCTGTGTTTATGATTTAGGAGAATGAATGAAGGAAGAAGTGTTTGCCAGGGTCATTTTTCTAAGTTACCTTTTCTTCTCATTGTTTTTTTTTTTTTGTCACTTTTCATTCAAATAATGTCATTTTCAAGGGTCATTTTTTAACTTGAGCAGGTTCAAACACACAAACACACAAACACAGGGCAGATCATCCATCTGTTATTTAAAAAGCTTCTGACCATCTTCAAGATCTGAGCTGCTGAAAAACACCACAAATAATCCTAACAACCAAATTAACCACTGACATCAGAAACTCAGGTCCAGTCAGATTTTAATAAAACAGCCCAACAGTGTGCGACGCCCTCTGACCTGCAGAGCCACAGAACTCTGGAAACATCCTGAGTGTGACATCACCAAAAGTCCCCCCTCCTCCAATCACTGACGAGCTCCAAAAATCAGAGACGACTCTGTCCAAACTTCTCAACCCACCAGAACTAATCACACCTGACTTCATCTACAGAGAATCTCAGAGTGTAAAACACAGAGAACGCGGAACATACCAGAACCAAGAAGCTGAACACGTCACTCAGTAAGTAACTCCTCCAGCCAGAGGGGCAGTCTGCTAAAACTTCTCTCTCAGAGAGACGTGTACTGGATTCCAGCACAAATCTAACCAGCATGCATTGTGCATCGATTCTGCGCAGGCCTGGTTCATCTTTAATCCACCTGTTGACGCCTGCTGGACTGAATAAATAGATTCAATAAATCAGAAAGATTTTTTTACAGTCTGCCCGAAGTTAAAGAAAAGAGAAGCAAACGAATCGCTGCAGCTCACAGGAACTACTGGAATCCAGCCACTGGTTGTTATTTTGTGTCAGGCATGTTGATTTTTGGATAAAATCATACCTTCAGTTTAATACAGAAGTGACTAAAGTTACTAATCAATCACATCTGCAGCATTTTTCATTCATACTCAGTGTAACTGAGCCTTTTGGTCCACAAGCACACATCCTCCTCCGACAACTGCAAACATCAACACTGCAGCACGCAAACATGTCTCATGAATAATGTCATAGAATAAAAATATGTGTTACAGACGTGTCCACATACAACCAGAATGTCCTCTGGTGTCCTGTCACTTTAATTTCACCAACTAATCCGCCCTGAAGAGGTGAAGTTACGACTTTCGTTTGTGTGTTTCCCCAAACAGGTTGTTTCAGTGTGTTTTTGTTTTGATGTTTTATTGCCTTTTACATGTATGCATGGATTTGATGTAAGTGTGTGGCTGTATTTGTAAATGCACATGTATTTTTATGATGTACATATTTCTTTTTTAAATGTCAAAGAAAAGGCACAAAATGAAGTGAAATGAAGTGTTGGACACTCAAAACTTCCTTGTGGGGGAAATGTGTCTCCCCCAGTGTTGAACTGAAACCTGCACAGTTATTAACTGTGAGCATGAATGTAATTAAACTCAACTCAACAGTTTAACTTCACACAGAACAACAAACTGTCTTAAGAGTTATTGGTTCTTCATCTTGTTTTCAAAGATCTTCCTGGAGCTGTTCGTCATTTATCTGAGGATACTTTCTTCCCTAATGCAAGTACCGCCTCCATTTTCTTGTGCAGTGCATTGTGGGAACATAAACAGCACACTCAAAAATCGAGCTCTTTCTGCAGAACACCAGTCAGTTTTAATCTGATCAGTCATAGTGTGAAGAGTTACAGTTCAGTGTGAACTTGAACAGAGCTTGTGTCCTACCTTAAAGTTAAATCTGCGTCCTCTGGTCTCGATTTGTTTTCCGTTTCCTGTCGGGCAGCCAATCAGAGTGAAGCTCCAGGCTGGACTCAGCTGGTCAGCCGGTGCAGTTCGGTCCATTGGACGATTTCGGGCTAAACGTCCTCCAGCTGCTGCTGCTGCTCCAACACGACGGACTGAAGACACACAGCGAGGAGGTCCAAACACAGACACCCTGTCCTGACACACACACACTCAGGGGACTGTGTGTGTGTGTGTGTGGTGGCTCTGAGGGGAAAAAAAAAAAAAAGAAAGAAAGAGGCCAAGAGAGGGCTGAGACCTACAGCAGTGAGAAAAGTTTGATGGAAACTTTGATGATGGAATTTGATGGAATTTGAAAAGAAAAAAGAAAAAAAATTGATTTTGCAAAAATGCTTGAGGGGTTTTTTGACTTCTTCAAGAGAGAATTAAAGGGGTAGTTTACATGTATGATCAATTTCATCACTTTAACTTGCTGTCAGACAGCTAAATATCACTCTACAACCCAACCAAACTCCACTGACAAAATCACTCATTTTAGCTCACAGAACACAGGAGTTGTTGGGCTGTGCTGCTCATCTTTAGTGTGTTTGTGTTGTTGTGTGACTTCAGAGTTTTAAAGGTTAGTTTGGATTCAAAAAAGTCCCACAATCACACAAACAAACTAATATCAAAGCGTTAGTTGGTTTGGTTGCAGAAGGTGATATTTGGCTTATGTAACATATGTGTCTGGTGTGTGATAGAGAAACATACTACATACAATATATGAATGTACTGTATTTGCATTTTACAGTATAAGTTATATAGAAAGATTTTTGTGTGTATAAGAAATAAAACAATTAAACATTCTGGTGAATTTTCACCTGAAAAAAACCTTTTAACACTTTTGAAAGAGTACTTCAAACAGTACAGTATGAGTGTGTGTGTGTGTGTGTGTGTGTGTGTGTGTGTGTGTGTAGGTGTTGGGACAGAGGGGGCTCCATCGCTGGCCGGTGAGGGAGACAGTTTGGCGGACAGCCAAGATGGACCAGGGCCTTTAGACGTCCCAGAGAATGACCTGGAGACCCGCCTGTCGCTCTGCATGAGCATCAAACATGCACACGCACGCACGCACGCACGCACGCACGCACGCACGCACGCACGCACGCACGCACGCACGCACGCACGCACGCACACGCACACACACACACACACACACACACACACACACACCAATGGAGTTAGTGAAGGGTGGCGAGAAGTGTGTGTCTGAGTGTGTATGGGGGGGTTAGGGTTTGGGGGTAAACGTCTTATTCTCTTTCTCTCTTGGCTCCCTCTCTTGGACCAATCACAGAGCTACAATCTGAAGGAGGTTTGTAAACTTTGAGATGCGTCAACTAAACTTCCATTAATATTAATAACTACCAACTGCGACTTTCCTAATAAATGCAGAAGGTTCTTTGTTGCATTTTCACTTTGCTGTCGTATCAGATCTTATTCATCAGAAAACTTTTTTCTACGCCTGCTTCTCAGCCTCGTCATGTTAAATTCACTCTCTGAAGTCTCTTGTTGTCCATGCTGACTGCTGATTGGAGGGGAAACAGAAATGTTAAGGACGTCAGCGTTGATTTAGAGAGAGGAAAATTTGTTGGATGAACAAGACGAAAATGATGCGTCACAACAAAAACAACATAACAACACATCACAAGACAAGAGTGACGGGAGAGATGTAACAAGGTGGAAACGACGTAAAAGATGTGTCAGAAAGAAAACGACATTCAAGACAACAAGACCAAAACGATGTAACAGGACAAAAACTACGTAGAAGACATGAGACGAGACGTAAGAGATGTAACAAGAAGAAGACAACATTAAAGACATAACAAGGCGAAAACAACATAACAAGACAAAAATGAAAAAATAAATGACAAAAATAAAAAATGTAACTGGCAGAGAGGGAACTTTTTACTCTCAGATCTTAGACAAGTTAAATCAGTATTTTTACTTTTAGTCTTTTTTACATAAGTATCTGTACTTCTACTTGAGTCCTCGAGGACTTTTTCCACCTCTGACATGATCTACGACAAATGATCTTTTGCAGGGTCTCCTCCCTTTGATATTGAAACTGTTTTAAAAAACCTGCACTGCAGCACCAAACCAAAGTCTTTAGGACGGCTCTTCATGTTCGGTGACACTGTGTGTTTGTTTCTGAGGAGACTGAGGGCAGAGCGTCGTGTTCTGTAAGGCGTGTCCTTGAAAAGATGTACAGAGGATGGGTCTGTTAGCGGCTGTTCACATGAAATTCCCAGACGATCGGTGGGCGGTGAGATCTACGACTGTCTGTTATCATGAGACGAGTTCATCACGCAGAGACAAACGTGCTTCTTCACCAAAAGAAGAAAAGAAACAATTCGTTCTGCACGAATCATCATTCTGCCTCGAATTTTCCCAAACCAGCGTCCCGACCTTCAGACCAGCAAAATTCAGGTCACATGTTCACTTTTCTGACCTCCGGGCTTTGTTTACCCCTTCTCTCCATCCCCTTATTCACACACACACACACAGACACACACCATCCCCCCCTCATCCCTGTGGCAGTTTGCTGTTGTATGGAAACACAGCTAACCCTGCTGCCCTCTGAGTGTTGCTGCTAAACAAACCAACCAACCCATCTGTCTATTCATCCGTCCACTGTGGGTACACCACCTATTGTTGATGGGTGGGATGTACGACAACACACACACACACACTGAACATGAACATTTGTAGCTGCATCACATCGGAAACTGTTAAAACTATTATTGACTCTCTTTTGATTTTTAAAGAGCTGCTCACTGCGATGCTTCACCTCCTCTCCTGCTCTTGTCTCTCTTATGTTGCACTGCTGTGATACAGTCCTCCACCTTTTCACGCTTTTAAACTCACATTAAGAAAAAAATCTGCCAGTCTAGAAATGCACAACCAGAATTTATTTATTATCTTGTGTATATTAATGCACCGATGTTTTAAGTTGCTTGGCACCATCCAAGGACAGGACATGCAGTGTGTTACAGATTATGTTACATGGTATTATTCATTTTGTTTTTGAAAGACTGCAAGTAAAACTTAATTAAATTAATTAAATACAGATAATTATTTAAAAAAGAAAAAAAAAAAGGGATCTGAATACTGCTTTTACGACAGTTGTAAAAAAAACTGTCTGGAAATGAATCGTTTGCTTTATTTTTAAAGCATCTTTCATTAAAAAGAAACGTGCATTAAAAAATAAAAGTTATTTAAATGTATGGATGATTTAAACAAATGTTATTGATACATTAACAAACAAGCAAAAGCAGAAATTGTTGAAGTAACAGTTGGATCAAATCCTGGAGTGAGTGTGCAAGAAGCCATGATTTAAAACAACACACACACAGACACACACACACTCACTCTATGCATTGTTAATGGGAGTGAAGCACTCTGTGTGTGAGCGAGGAGGCGGCGACACGTCAAACAGCATCAACGTCAGACTGAGCAGAGTTCAAGTTCAGCTCGACGGCGCCGCCCTGTTGCTGCAGCAGAGACACTGCAGCATGTCTGACCCCAGTCTGAAGTCTGTGACCTTTGACCTCTGACACACAAAGTTCACTGACAGAAGGGAGAGTCAGAGCAGTTTAGTTGAACATGAGCTATTTTCAAAGGAATTAAAAAGAGACATTTTCTTCTGCTTCTGTTGCAGTTAAGTTCAAATCATAAAGACTGTCTGAACTTGTCCTTCAGCTCTTTTTTCATCCTTTACTCACTTTTCATGTGAACGACAGTGAAACACCATGAATGTCTGAAAACACAGGGCAGGTATCTCTACAACATTATTATTTATTTTAACATTACTGTGTTGTCCAAACTCATCAACTTTTCTGCAAATCTGACCAATCATCGTTCATTCTCACAGCTCCCCCTGCAACCTGTTAGAGTTTTTGTAATCCGGAGCCTCAGAACAGGCTGCAGTTTTATTCTCCCTGGAACTTTGATTTTAATGAATTATATGGAACAAAATCACAACTTTCTATTGCAGTTTTCACTTGCTCCTGCAAGTTCACTGCAAAAAACGCTGCTAAAGTTGCTGCAACACGTGTTGCAATTTTTTTAAGAAAACCTTCCCTGAAATCAGTCATTTTAGGCTGCAACAATCATAAAAACAGCCTGTGAAATCCTGGAGGGGCTGAACAGGACAGGATTTGATATATATGATAGATATCCTTAACTAGAATTACAACTTGTTTAACTTACACATGGACATGTTAACCTGGAATTCTAACAAGTCAGAAACAAACTTTTGATTTGTAAAATTGCTAAATGTTAAAAAGGACTTGCCATAGTACGTGTGTGTGTGTGTCTGTGTGTGTCTGTGCATCAACATGAATAAAGGATGGATATTTGTTGTTTTACAACAAACATGGATGTATCTGTGTGTGTGTGTGTGTGTGTGTGTGTGTGTGTGTGTGTGTGTGTGTGTACAATCAACACACACCATCTCGATGATTACAACTCAGATTCTAAGTGTTTCTATTTGAACTCGGTGGATTAGGTCGCCGACTTTAATGTTCCCGCAGGACTGAGAGAGAGTGTGTGTGAGTGTGTGTGTGTGTGTGTGTGTGTTGGATTAGTCTCTATTTGAAGTGTGAGGTCTGATTTAATCCGCAGGTCGCTGTAAACAGATGCAGTGATCCTGCCTGTCTGAACACAGTGTTCACTGCCAGCGTTACACAACACACACTCTTACACACCACACACAGACAGATTAACACAGTGCTGCTTCCTATGGATGCTGACGTAATAAAACACCACATATATGATCTTTACCTCTGTCAGACGATTGGAGGATCCAGGTGTCAGTGATGTCACAGGCCCCGCCCCATGTGACCTCAGACGACCTCTGACATCATTAATACTCTGACCTCACTGACACTGCTGACGGGAGCACACTGCAGTCACATGACACAACCTGTTATAATATACAGATATTTAACTTATTTAAATTTTATCTGTCTAATTTTTGCATGAGTCTATACTTAGTTTTTTTTAGCTGTATCCTTTTCTGTTTCTCTCCATGTTGAAGGTGAGCAGGAGGCTCAGAGAAGAGAGATACTCTGTGTTTCATGAGTCTGGACGGTGGCGTCTTTTTTGTCGTCTCTCAAAGACGTGAAACACAAGAGCACACGTGTGGTGAACAGATTAAACTCTGTCTTCATCTGCTCTAACAGAAGCTATGAATGTTAGCATGTCTGGCAAACTAATGCTAGCTTTAACTTTACCTCCAGACAAACTTGTTAGATCCACTGCATCTGCATTTGTTCTGTGGGGGTTTGAGGAGGAGGATGTGGGCTGATGAAGAATCAAAGTGGGTCGATGATGATGCATCTCTCTCTGGCTCGCTGTCTCAGGTCTAAGCCGGGTTAGCTTAGCTCTTATCCCGGCTGGAGACTTCTCAGCTGACTCAAGTCCAGTTAGCATTAGCATTAGCATTAGCTTACATCAGCCAGCTACACTTATGAAACCTGCTTGTGAGTCATTATTTTAGTGGCAAAATCCACCGTCGTCAGCTAGAAATGAGAATTTGCTTTAGTTTAACTTCTCTAAGGAATCACAGACCTCATGTTTCAAAAATTATTCACAATTATGATGTTAAATCTGCCGTCGTTATCACCGTAAACTGCATAAATGTAGTGCGAGAATGGAAAGCCAGGAATTTTGCCAAGAATGGCTTTGTAAATGAACATGTACCAATGTCCAAAACGGCGTGTGCTCAAAGAAGTCCAGTTGACTTTAGAATATAAAGTACAGTGATGAGTGAGAAATCCACAGTTAGTGATAAATCTCAGAGCTCCATGATACACACTGTCCAACATCTGCAGACTCTGAGCAGAAGCATTCATGTACAGTACATCACTGTAGTCAAGAACAGGTAAAAAGGTAGACTCAACAAGTCTCTTTTTAACAGAAAAAGAGAAACAGGACTTGTTTCTATAAAAGAAACCCAGTAAAACCTTCAGCTTTTTAGCAACATGCTGAATGTGCTCTTTAAATGACAAGTTTTCATCTAGTAAAAAGCCCAAGTACTTAAAAGAAGATACAAGCTCAATTTCATGACCATCTTTAGTGACAATTTTCTCAGACAGAGTTCCTTTTGTTCCTCTTGAGGATGTAAACAACATGAGGTTTGTTTTGTCAACATTTAGAACAAGCTGCAGCTGGCTGAGCTGAACTTGGACAAGATTAAAAGCCTGCTGAAGATGTACAAAAGCTTGTGCAGGTGTAGGTGCACAGCAATAAATAACGGTATCATCAGCATAGAAATGAAAATCAACATTTGGAACATTTTGCCCAAGACAATTTATATAAAAAGTAAACAGTAGTGGTCCCAAGACTGAACCTTGAGGCACTCCCTTGTGGATTTGCAGTACCTTAGACATGACACCATCTGAATATACAGCCTGAGTTCTGCCACTAACAGCGGGGTCCCACCAAATGCGATGAACACGATGTAATCGCGCGTCAAATGAAATCGCGTCGCGCTACACGCTCCAGTTTTGACGCTGGTCCAATATGCCAAAAAACGCCTCATCGCGGCATCGCGTCGCGTGACGAGCCCGCCCAAACAACAACATTTGTTCCGCCATTTCATTCTCTCGTCGACCATGGCTGAGATAACCACCATCGCTGCACTGTATCTGCTCTGGAGAAGTTCCCAGCTTCCTCTGTGGGCTAGGCGCCGACGTCGGTTCTGGGTGCATGCTACCCTACGGAGGCGGCGTGAGCTCGGCGAGTTCCGTATATTCCATATATTCCGTATTCCGTTTCCGTACGTCATTCGCCGCAAAAGTTCAATTATTTCAACTCGAGCGATGAAGCGTCATCGTGCCGGGCGACGCGATGAAAGCGATTTTCCGCGGCCAACGCGTCCATCGCGCCGCGCTATCACGTTCATCGCATCGCCCGGCGCGATGACGCGTCCAATCGCGTCTTTGCATTGACTTTACATGTAATCTCGACTTGCGCGACAACGTGTCATCGCGTTTGGTGGGAACACCAGGTTAGATAGTTTGTAAACCATCTGACAGCGTTCTCTGAGAACCTAGAACCTTTCAAACGTTCTAAAAGGACACCGTGATCCACGGTGTCAAAAGCCTTAGAGAAGTCTATAAAAAGAGACATACAGCAGTGTTTTTTGTCTAAGGCATCTAAAACATCGTTCACTACTTTCATAGCAGCCGTGATAGTGCTGTGTTCTTTTCGGAAGCCTGACTGGAAAGGAGACAGAACAGAATTTGAAGCCAGATGGCCTTTTACTTGGTCACTGACCAGGGACTCGAGCACTTTGGACAGAACACAAAGTTTAGATATTGGTCTGTAGTTATTCAAGACTGCTGAGTCACCTCCTTTGAAAAGAGGGGTTACAAAAGCTGTTTTCCAAACCTCTGGGATTTTATTTTCACTTAGTGTGAGATTAAAGATGTGACACAATGGTTCAGCAATAAAATCTGAAGCAAGTTTTAAAAAGATTAAGGGTCAATTCACCATGTTAGTCATATCCCAAAGCTTGTGTGAGAACTAGAACCTTCATCTACCAACTGAAGAACACGAACATTTGTCTGCTTTCACTTCTAGTAAAATCTGTGTTGATTCTTTTTGCTCTGTGATGTGCTCGTTGCATCTTTATTTCTGCTTATGTTTACGCTCTATCAACCCTTTTTTGATCCACATGCCGCACTGAATTAAGAAAAATATGGATGTATTAAAACACTGGCTCCAGGCTGAGAACAATTGTGAGTCAGAACCCAGAGAACCTGTGAAGAACCCGTGTTTGTTGAGATGTAGCAGCAGCTCGCTGCTCGCCACCGGGCCTCATGTGTTGTTTTGAGACGGCTGACAGGTCGAGTCAAAACAGAGACGATGGGGGAGGAAGATGGAGGAGGAGGAGGCTGAGAGCTCACAGTGGGCTTGTGTGCTTGTGGGACAATAATGGACATTTAACGTGGGAATCACTGAAAATACAGTTATATCATACACCGTGGTGAGGACAGTGGTGGAAACTAAGTATATTTACTCAAGTACTTCTACTTAACTTGAGTATTTCCTGCTCCTGTATACTTATGTTCTACTACATTTCAGAGGAAAACATTGTTCTTTTTATTCCACTAAATTTATTTAATAACTTCAGCTACTTTGAAGACACAAAATGTAATCAATGATAAATTATGATGTAATATTATACATGTAGGTTAAGATAAAATGTTATTGATCATCAGGGAGGAAATTTAGTAAAAGTATCTCCACTATTACGAGCTCCAACATTAAAGTAATGAACGCATTAATGCATCAATATAAAACTCTGTATTAGGGCTATTAAAGGTGTTAAAAGTTGGGGTAATATTCTGAAGAGGCTCAATTTCCAAGATTAAAATTATAATATATCCACATTAAAATGTCTAATAACACTCAGCATATGTTATATATTTTGTTGAGTTATGTACTTAAATTAACCTAAATGTTTTCAACAATGTTAAAACCAGAGACATTTGTAATTTATTTAAAGTAAGGGTGCGTTTCGTTTGGTCGCTTGTAACTAAAACTTCTGGAAAAACATGAGATGTGTCAGAGAATGAAGAAAGTCAGCGTGTGTGAACAAATGTAAAGGAAGCAAAACTTAAATTAATGGAGTTGAATTGAGTCACGTCACACAGATTTTCATCAGCAGTGATGGTTGATAACAGTGAAGACAACAACTCCCATAATCCCACACTACTTCAGACGTCATCAAACTACGTCTTTTGTTATTGCTTTGATTAAGAGATCAATAGAGACAGAAGTTTCATAATGTGCACTTTTAGTTTTTCATCTCTTAAATCTGTGACTTTAATTTTGAGGATTTTCATATAAATTTATGACTTCATAATCTCAGAGATGATCCTGTTTTGTTTTGTTTTTTTAATCAGAAATTTGTGATTTTTTTCTTGGAAATTTTTCACTTTTTTTTCTCAGAGAATGTTTGAGTTTTTCTCATAAATTGATGACTTTAATCTTGGAAATTCTGAAAAAAGGAAACGTTTGGACCTGTTTCTGAAAAAAAAAAAAAAAAAAAAAAAAAGCCGGAAAACTTGCTGGGGTTTTTTGTGTCAGTTTACCACATTAATCTCAGAAATCCTGGATTTTCTTCTTGGAATATTCTCCTCCTCGTCCAGCTCTACGTTTCACTTCTTTTTCTAAACCTACGACGTCCCCAACAAGCCATCGCATCAATTAATATAATCACAGGATACAAAATATATGATTCTGATATATGAGCCATTCTGCACGATGAATACGATGAAAGTGTATATTGATGGTAATGATGGAGTATTTCTACACTGTGGTATTAATACTTTTACCAAAGTACAAGAACTTTTTCCAGCAGCTTTAACACATCACATCTGCTGTGAATTTGGGGTTAGTCTTTTTTTTTAAACCTTCAGATGTTATTTTATTTTATTAAAACATAATTTAGTACTGAAAGACTTGTTTCTTCACCATAAAAACTTGAGATTTGACCTGGACTTCCCCCATAAGACTTGAGAGGAAGATGTTTTACTTGACTACATCAAAATAAGGACAATACATACTACGCAGATGTAAAAATTGTGCTGTATTTACCAAAAACTACAGTAAAGTGTCGTTTGGCTGAGGAGCCCCGCCTCCTCGGGTGGTTTGACCCGAGCTGTCCGTCGCTGCAGCATGAACACACGGTCGGCGGCGACCTCGGCAGCGTGAAGCGGCTGTGTGGGACTGACCCAGAAAGCCGAGACGCAGCACAGATCTCGTTCATTTTCCGGGGATTTTGGGCACAGATTACAAAGGCTCTACCCCATTTGTTTTGTAACAAGCATGTGAAGTCAACACTAATACAAACGCCGCGGCTCTGAACTTTAAAATGCCAGGGGACCTTTTTAGAGGCTTAGGGGCCGTTGAGCACATCCACCGCTCGGGGAGCAGAAGCCCCCGCTAAGCTGCGAGGGCAAAGTACTTCTTTGATTGTTTGGTCAAAATCTCTTGGAAAAGCCAGCGAACAAAAACAGAGGAGGGATTATCCTCTTTGGAGAGGAAATGAAATTCTTCAGACGAGGCACTTAAACAGGTTTCAGGATGGATGATGGACGGGAGCTGCTGTTTGGGTGGATGAGTCAGTGTGAGAGAGTGTTGTGTGTGTGTGTGTGTTGTGTGGTGTGGTGTGTGTTTTGAGGGGAAGATGAGTGATGCACATTTACTTTTATAGTAATGACTCAAAGATTCATTCAAAGAGGTGTCATCAACGTTAAATGAGAATTAAAAAACCTGTGAGCTGCTTCGTGAGGCTGAAAACCTCGATATAAAACTGATGGTTCCTGTTAGGGCTGCACAATTAATCACAATATGGCCAAGTGCAATATCCAAGTCGCAGAACCAAAAAAAAAACAGTGTGGTGCTGCAGAGATGACCTGTCCCTAAAAATCACCAGCAGCGTGTGTTGCCAGTAGTTTCATTAAAAGAACAAAATATACAGATCCAGAGAACATCTAGAAAGTCCTGATGCATTTCAGTTCATCAACCAAGATGGACTCTGATGGACGGACGCCACAAAACACTTGTAGAGGGACGTACCAACATGAAACAGCGTCCGATTGGATGGTGGGGTTGATTACGTCCTGGCTGCAAACTGATCCAGAGTTCAGAGGTGAGCTGATGGGTTGTTCTACCTGAATATTTTCTGTCGCTGACTGATTTGTTTTTTCAAACAATGATGGAAAAATCTGAGGGCAGCCCGTCATCCTGACAGATTACTGAGGCAATTCACACGCAGCGCTGTCAAACAGAAGCTGGTGCTGACAGGAAATCCCATGTTCAGAGAGTTTAAGCATATCTTCCTGGATGCAGTGTTTTAATGTCCTCAGCTTTCATGCAAGGGAAAAAAATCATTGCCATGAAAACTGCATTGCATCGTCTCTGTTAATCTTTTCTTTTCAGGCCTTCATAAATGCATCTTCTCTAAGTTTGTTTTGTATATTAAAGGTCCTGTAAAGCAAGTTTGTCACACACCACAGAAATATGTCATTAACTACGCGGCCAAATTTGAATGATTAAATAAAATGTTGAAACACTGGGGGTGTGTCCACTCCACTGTCTCAGTGTCAAATGCCACCGTCTCATTATCATAAATTAAATTTAAAATATGGAATCGTTCCAACCCTTGACATAACACAAATGATGGGCAACAAAACAGCTGCAACCGCTGTTCTCATACTTCCCTGGTCTCTTAACAACTCGTCCAAATGAGCCAGGTGTGAAAACAGCCTAAAATATCACGTTTGCTGGATAATGAAGAGCTCCTTTCACTGGAACAACATCCTCATAACGGTCTGATGCTGTTAAGACTCAGAGAAACATGGAAAAGCTGCAGAAAATCACTCCCAAGCAAACACAGATAAAAACAATCTGTTCTAAAAAGTATTGTGGCTTTGAGAATGTTTTTGTGAGGGAGGAAATGCGCTCAGTATGTTAGTGAGTCCTGGAGGAAACACACAGTGAGTTCTGGTGAGAACCACTGACTGTAAACAGAACGGTTCCACAGGGCATCTTTAATTTCTTCCGCAGGAGTTCAAGTGTTTCTTCAGCGAGCTTCTCGTCCTGTTGGCACTTCCACAGTCGCTGCGTCGTCATCGCAGTTTGGAACAAAGCCCGTGAACGTCCACCTCGTTAACGGACTGAACTCCTGGGAAAACCGAGAGCTTCCTCAGTGGGAAAATGTGCTGATCTTCTTCCCCTCGTTAGATTTTAAACAGACCCAGTGATCAATGAGTACTGGTCCGGAAACAAAGAGGAACTTGGGCCTATTAGTGTTTTTTTGAGACCAGGCGGGTCCTACAGTAACAGGGTCAGGAGTCTTTTGGCCTCCTAACACGTTGCGACTCTGCCGGACTCGAAGCTGTCTCCTCACCTCAGCCTCAGCCGGCGGGCCCGCAGCACCGCTCATTCATTTGAATATTTTCTGGCCTGATGAGGATGCGAGGGCGGCGAACTGCGGGCCAGAAGAATAACATGATTGCAGGGGACAAAATAATGACCAGACGCTGCAAAGTTGCTAAAGTGTGTCATACATTATTATGCAAGCAGAGCAGCGTGTGGCTGAAACAGAGCAGGAACACTGTTGGCTCTGTGCGCTCTGCCAAAAGAGTCCAAATGAGCCGACGTCTGACGCAGTTTCCTTCTTATTAACGCTGCAGTTTAACTGCTGCTCTGGAGGTTTCCCTGGTAACAGAACGTATGCAAATTTTTACTTCAGTAAATGTACCAACACTGCAGTGAAAGAATACATACGGAGCTTCGTAGTGACTCTCAGATATGTCCAGACACAACTTCACTGTTCTGGTTCACTCTCAGTGCTCTCATGGTGTCGTTTTCAGAGACAAAACTGCAAAAAGCAGCTCATTCCCCTCAATCTACATCCAAATAGACTACATCAGGTAGTCTCTGACAGCCACTCGTCTCTCCACAGCGCTCAGCACAGGAGAAAGATCTGGCTTTGCGTATACACATTCTGCTATAAGGGAAAAAACATCCTGCCTTCTTTGCATTTCTTTAAACCAATCACAAACATCTTGGGTGGAGCTAAGCCCAGGAAGCAGCAACGTTGCTGCTGCTGAATAATAACTTGTTTTAATGGAACATTTGTTCATCAGGAGGTGAGCTCTGGCATTAAAAGGACTAGATGTTTGTTAGCGTCCCAGGAGCTAATTTGCCGTTTTCAGTGTGTAGGCTGTAGCTCAGAGGTTGTTCTCGTTTCCCACAGACTGTGAAAACGTAGAGAAACGTAGATAGCGGATGCTGCAATTCTGCAGCCAATGGCAGGACTTTTACCTGCAGCGTGCATCCAGTAAGTCAGACTAATCATCAGGTGAGGTCGTATAAATGGTAAGAAAATCTGTGTATGGAAGGATGGGTTTTATGTTATATAACATTACACTGTATTAGCACACAGTCAAATGTATAAAATGTTTATTCGCCATCTTTAACTTACATTCTGTGCGAGCGAAGGGGCAAATAAAACCTTTGAGATTTGCACCTCCTTTTTGTGTGCAGTTCAACACAGGTCAACTGTGACGACAGCCTCCACCAACAGCTAATACACGTGTGTGACTGACCCCTAAAATGGGCAACAAACCAACTAACTGATTTTCACGTGATGCAAATCTTGGCCTGTTTACATTTTGCACAGGCAGGCACTGGTTACTTACTTTTTGTTATATCTGCAGTGTATATAATTGCTTAAATAATGGTGCTCCTATCAGGACAGTGTCTTTTTTTCATTTTGTGTAATATCAAGTTGCTAATTCATGGGTTTCTATGGGTTTCTGTGGGTTTCTGGGGGTTTCTGTGGGTTTCTGTGGGTTTCTATGGGTTTCTGTGGGTTTCTATGGGTTTGCGCAATACGTTTCTTCTACGTGCAAATTTAAATTCAGCTCTAGCTAAAATTTCTTTGTTGTCAGAGCATTATTTCAACTGTTTTTGACAACAAGGGGAGGAATGTCCACTGCATGCAGCCATCGTGGGACATTATTTCTGTGGTTTGTGGTTTGGGGTGTTGTTTTTGTTTGTTTAGTTGTAATATTTTGATGATCTTTTGGACTTGATGCTCCTTGATGAGCTGTAAACATTTTAGCATGAAAACCAGTCAGCAGAAGTCATATTAGTGGATACAGTTGATAGTGTTTGTGTGGAAACGTTAATGTTTTAAGGTGAATTTCCAGGAAATACCATGATTTCAATTCCCTGTATTCAACCCTTTGATACAGTCCTGTACCTGCTCTGATCTTTCCGTCTTTCCACCAGATGCTGTGAGGTCAGAAGGTCACCGCTTCACTTCAGGATACGACCAGGAGAGGAGGGTTCCCATGAAGCCTTGAGGGAGTGAGAAACTCATCACACACTGATGTAGATCAGAGACGCCTGGAGGAGCAGATGGATCACACACACAGAGACAACTGAAGGACTGAAAGGAGTCTTTCACAACAACTGTCCTCGTCTCCTTCTTCCAGATCTGTGATTCTACTTAATTTATCAGAATGTGAGTTTAAAAGCCACTGATTTTAAGTTACAATGTGGAATTGCAAACTTCTGACTGGGAAAAATGATGCACAATCATCCTTTTACACCCTGTGAAAATGTGTTTTTTGCTCAAGTTTTACCTTCTCACCTTGTGGCAGTGACGTACGGGTGAACTCCAGGATTCTGTGACATAAACTTACAACCAGAGCAGGCAGCCAAAAAATTCAAGCTTTACAAGATTTAAAACATTCAAAATCAGAAAAATCAACAACTTAACAACTAAACGACAACTTAAAAAGCATCAAGATCAGGAATGAGGTATTTTTGACTTCCAGCCAGGGTGGGAAATGAACTTTTTTAAGATTTGATTTTAAAATCTGCCACACGCTGACAGATAAAATTCAGCTGCCAATCAACAGTCAGTCATTATTTTGTGTCTGAAATCTACCAGCTGCTTTAATATTTAATCAACGTTCGACAGGTGGCTGGTGTTGATTCCCACCCTGCTTCCAACCTCAGACAACAAACTGACACAGAATAAAAACTACATCAGATTTTTTATCTTTACTCCATGTTACAGATTGGAGGATTATTTTCTTTTAACCCAGCAGGTGACGGCTGAGATCAACCCGGTCTCTTCGATCTGCGTAATAAATAACACAACTTCACATTTTCAAAATGCCTGCAGAGCATTCGTCCTGTGACATTTGTGTGATAAATTACACACCTTCTCTGCATAAGTCAGGACAAACAAAATGGCTTGAAATGATGCACCAAAAAACACAAATAACTTTAAACACTGCCGTGTTATTCATACACATTTTGGTGAGACCAGGCTGCTGAGACACCACAGAAGAAGAAATGATGAGAACAAATCTGAACATCAACTTTCATGACCTGTTTTTAATCACAGAGTCTCAGTCGTTCTTTTTAAATAAACATACATGGTATTTATCTCATCAGGGCTGAGTGTCTGATTCAAAGTTTTACAAGAAACGGTTCTGACAGAACATTTTTCTGACACGTTTCCAGGTCAACATTTTCACGTGATTCCCTACATCTGAGAAAGGCACCAGAAACCTGTGACCTATAAAGAACGAATACAGTGACACTCGGCCCGAGCTGAGATTAAAAACATAAATACAAAGAAAAAAAAATCTTATAACCCATCAACATCCCAGTCAAATATTCACTCCCAGTACAGTACATTTAATGGTCCTCTAAAAACCGTTTTACTTCCCCTCACAGGCTCCGTTTTTTTACTCCACGTGATAAAACAGATTCATCGTCACAATCCTCGAGATCTGACTTTGAGTCTGCAGATGAGAAAGTTAAGAGGCGACTGACGTCTGCAGAGCTGCTGCTGATCACACGTGTGATTCCGGTTTCTCAAATGTGACGATTTGCCATTTCTTCTTCTTCTGTGGTTGTAAATGTTGGTCGTACAAATGAAGACATTTTTCAGAAACTGTGACGGACATTTTACACCATTTTCATACATATAAGAGACCAAATTCTTAATAGTTTACTCAAAAAATAATTCAGAAATTAAATAAATAATTGTTAATTCAAGGCTTACACCTGCTATAATTTGGAATATTTTGGTTTTGTAAGAGATACTGGAGATGCCTGAATCATGTTTTCATGCTGATAATCGTGTGTGAGTGATATCGGCTGTGTATCGGACGATAAAAATCGTCCGGTTGTTTTGTTATAGCAGCTTGTGTTTTGCTAGTTTTGCTTTCTTAAGAACAGGAGTACCAGCAACTTCAACACCCGCTCAGCTCAGGAAGGGCTCAAGTTTTTTACATCATCGACTGGTTTTGGCAACTAGACAGAACTAATCCTGAAAAAAACACTCAGTATCAACTGATAATGATCAGCAGCTGATCAGTCTGGGCGTCCCTAAGAGATCCTGTTCTGTTTTTCACGTGTTGTTCCAGGTGAGACACTGTGCCGTGTTTTAATATGTTTATGTTCAGCTCTGCTTGTGTGTCCTCAGCAGCAGTCCTGCAGACAAAAAGGTGACATTTAAAGTTTGTCGAACAGATTCGGACAGAAATGTAGTTTTATCTCCAAATTAAATTGTGATTAAATGAAAACAAAAAAGTTTTAGAAAATGAGGCTGGAATGAAACCGCAGATGAAAACAATAATGCTTTGGTTTAAAATTTGTTATTTTTTTGTTGTTTCTTTTGTTTGAATCCAGATTGTGACATTTTAATGTCTCAGTGCTTTTCAGCTAAGATATAAAATTATAAGGAATATTTTTCGAATATTTGTCCTGTTTTCTAAATATTCTCCCTCAGTTTGGTCCGTGTTTTCTTTTCTTTTCATCTTTTAAAAAATCTTTTTTTGTCTGAGATCATCATTTGTAGGATGCTCGATATGTGAATCACTTTGGATTCTCACGTCCTTTAAACGGCTGAAATTTAAAATGTAACGCTGGAATTTAATTTGATTCAAGACTTTATTTCCTCTCACCAGGAATGTTGTTTGACGTTTCCTTCTGTTACAAAATAACCAAAAACCGTGGAATAAGTTTGGACTCAGCCCCAGAATGAGGCTGTTTCCCAAAATCCTGATTAAAAAAAAACAACAAAAAAACTAAACACACCAGATCCAATCACAGTCGACCTCATCAACAAAATAAATACCATGACACGCTCACCATCTCTCTGCTAACGTCACACCACAAGACTTTACACCAAAACTTCAAAGACTCGCCTTTGTCCTCTAAAGTTATCGTCCTGTTGTCTCACTGTGAGTAAATGTTGACATGTCCTCATCAGACTGTCAGATATTTGGACTGAGGTGTGGAGAGACTCGCCCTCATCATGGATCAAAGTATTTAAAGGTACAGGTGTCCTCGCTCGGTACAGTCAGGGTCGGTACTGTCTGTACTGCGACTGTGAAGCCAGAGGGTTGCTGCTTCCAAACCGCAGCGGCGCCGTCGACCCTCCGAAGGCAGTCCTGTAGCTCTGAGAGGAAGGCACACCCAGTCCGTATCCTGTCCCCAGACCCTGCACGCTGAGTCCTAGCCCGCCTCCGGGCCGCGCCAGCCCCTGGTTCAGCATCCCCGTGTAGGGAGACGCTCCGTAGGCGAGTCCCAGGCCTCCGTAGGGCCTGTGGGCGTGGTGTCCTGGGGTGGGGAGCACCACCGGCTGCACATTCCTCCCTGGCGTGTCGAAGGCGAACTCTGGAGGGGGGCTGCTGGGTTTGGCGGGCGTGGAGGTCAGCGGGTCCAGATCGCCTCCCGAGGACATGAGCAAAGGAGGCAGAGAGGAGGAGGAGGCGGAGGAGAGGGCGCCGTAGCCTTCAGCGGGACCCAGAGGAGGGACAGAGGAGGAGGAGGTGAGGGCCGAGGTGAGGAGAGGGCGGGTCCAGTCGTCTTTGAAGATCTGGACCGTCAGCGTGGAGACGAGCGGCAGCAGACGGTTGGTGACGTGAGCCAGAACCAGCTGCTCGTTGGCGTCACGGCGGATACGAACGTGGGCGGAGCCAGCCTGAAACACAAAGGTACAGAGAGGCAGAGTGGGCGGAGGAGGGCGGAGGAGGGGTAGAGAGGGGGCAGGGGGGCACAAATATAATTTAACATTTAGACACTTTCAAAGAAATAATTACAAAGTGCTTTAACAAAAAATGTAGTAAAAACACAAAAATATCAGACGTGTCAGCTGTTAGTGGGGGCGTGTGATTGTGACGTGATGATGCTTTTCAGGCTTGTAAACCTGCCGGAAATCTAAACTCTACGTCAGCTCCTGGCAGTTTTCAGTGCTGGCTGCAAATTTAACGCAAAAAGTCATTAATCTGAACTTCTACTGCAATTGACAGCACTGCTTACTGACGAAAATCCCACTTTTCATGCAGTATAATGTCTCCACGTTCACTGGTATCCTACTACAGTTGCACATTCTATCAGCTGCAGTTCTGTGGCTCAAACATCAGACTATTTCTCCTCCAGGAAGCAACAGTAGGTAGCACCATGGATTTCTTCTTCTCCCCCTTTTTATTTGCCATCATAGCATCATGGTGGACAACACAGAGTTTTGGTAACATGGAACTGGTTTGCATTTTCCAAAACTGACACAGCGCAAACAACAGCTGCACCATCTCAAAAGAAAGAACCTGAAACAGTCTGCAGACACGCGAGGGGATCCCACATGAGAACATCAGCTAAAACACACGCAGCCAGAGGCTGTTAGCTAACATGCAAGAGACCGATAGATCATGATCCTGCCTGAAGAAAAAACAAATCCTGATATATTTCTTCTAAGGTTATAAATTACACCATGCTGACTGCACATGCTGAAGACTAAATGTTTCATTAACAAATAATTTAAGCTCAACATCAGAAAAACATTTGAGTTCACCTGATGCAGTTTCAGAAGGATCATTTCAAAGATCGGACATGGTGTTAACATGCTTCTTTTCCATATAAACATAGTGTTAAACCACAGGAAGAAAACACTTCACACTTCTTACAAAAATAGCTGCTTGAACAAGCATCAGAATGAGTCGCTGACCTTCATCACAACTCGTCTCACCTCAACATTCAGCCTTCAACTCCCAAAACCTGACCTTAAAACATCAAACTGAGCTCTTCACTTTGTCCTCGTTTGCTCTTTTTACTGTCCTCATGGGAATTTTCAGTCCTCAAAAGGACAGAGCACACACACGCACACATGCGCGCGCACACACGCACACACGCGCACACGCGCACACACGCACACACGCACACACGCACACACGCACACACGCACACACGCACACACACACACACACACACACACACACACACACACACAGTGAGTGCCCCGTGGGGCAGAAGTGCAGTCAGAGGGTCAAATCAGTTTGGACAGCTGCTCTGTTAGCAGTGGGCCAACAACCAACAGTTGTGTAACTGCAGCAACATCAGTGACAACAACACACAGCAGCATCGATAACATAAATAACAACAACAATAAACGCAGCATCAGGACCAACGTAAACACAGGACGCTGCTCCACCTGCAGGCAGCACGAGGTACCACCGCTGCACACGCACACACACACACACACACACACACACACACACACACACACACACACACACACACACACACACACACACACACACACACACACACACACACACACACACACACACACACACACACCAGTGACTAACAGAAAAAGAGACAGAGGGATTAATTTGCATAACATGACACAGTTTCCACATCTTCCTACCAATTCAGTGTTTCATAAACAGAAACATGTTCACAACAAAAGAACAAAAATCAGGATTTTAAAAGCCTCTGAAATATTCATGAGCTAAATTTGGATACAATCACGTAGACGCAGACTCTCATTCTTACATAAAACCAATCAGATGGAACCATCTGAAGGTTATTTAAGTTAAAACAAGCGCGCGTTCATCTTAAATGTCCTGAATGTTCAGTGTTATCTAATTTATGTGCCCTGGAAAAGCTTTGAATTCAATCTTGTTGAATCAAAAACAGGAACATTTAGAAGCAGGAGCAGCAGCCTGAGACATGATCTCAGAGTCAGTGAAATATTTCCTCCCTTTGATTACTTCTGCACTTTACTAAAACTAGGTGTGAAAAAACATTTTACTTAACTGAGATAAAAATAAAAACTAGACTAAACTAAGCTCGCATTGTGTTTGCTAATGTCCTGTATCAGTAAAGTTTAGTATCTATTTGATGTTTTGGGAAATCCAATTGTGAACTGATGAATTTACTTGTATTAAAAAGCTCAGATGTCCAACATTTGTCCTGATGAAGGTGGACTGAGCTGCTAAAACCTGCATTTGACTTTGATAAACTCAACGTTCTTTTCTCCACCTTTAAACATAGTTAAAATAACAAAATTATTTATGATTATTCACATTATTGTGGCTGTTAATTAATTATGAAAAATGCTTAAAAGGAGCATCCCTGGTGGTCTGGTAGCTGCGTTGGCAGAACGTTCGTCTCATGTACTGAGGCTGTGAGTCCTCTGCAGAGGCTGTGGGTTCGACTTAGACAGGCTTCATATGTGAATAATTGTATATATGCAATTCCAAAAATATTGCTGAGTTTTAATTTAAACTAATTTGGTTGTGGTTGTCTGCATTTCACTCAGTTTTAGGACACCTGGGGCTTGGCGCTGGCTGCTCCAAACTCCATTAAAAAAAATTCAGAACTTCTGAATTTATATTCTGGAAAACAAAATAGGGACGATATTGTTCCAAACTCTCTTTTCTTTTTTTCACTCTTATCTAGACCTGGAAATCACTAAAATCAAATTTCATACTTTTCTTGTCTGTGCAGTATCTCTACAACCACTGTCCAAGAAAGGAAAAACTGTCAAAAACATGACAAACTTAAACTTAACCGGCAGACGAACCATCAGCAGAGCAGTGTGGCATGAAATCCTCATTGTGAGGTCCATTTTAATTTGTGTTTCTGCAGATTTCAGCCACACAGAAGAAAGTAGAATCACACTAAGTCTCACAGTAAGTGGTGCTGGTGTTGAGAAGTCAAACTGTCTCCTTTAAGAATTAACCTTCAGCGCCAACAACAGCTCAGTTAAATTAGCTATAATTAATAATTTGTGTTCCATCCTGACAGCAGAAAAACACAGAGATGTTGGTGTGTGTGTGTGTGTGTGTGTGTGTGTGTGTGTGTGTGTGTGTGTGTTGTGTGTGTGTGTGTGTGTTGTTTCTGTAAAGGGTGTATGTGTTTGTTTCCAAGGACCTCAGCCTCCCTGAAAGCCAGCTGGGCTTGTTTGCTGTCGCTACAACAACGTGCAACACAGACGACGACAACAACAACAACAACAGTGTTCCCTCCAAAAAACTGGAGACGGAGGGAGAGAATATCTCCGCATGAATGACTTGTTCCTTCTTCTCGTCTGGGTGAACAAATCCCAGCAGATCGTCACAGAGAAACCGACCAATGACAGAGCGGGACGGACGAGACGAAGGAGGGAAGAAGAAGAGGAGGAGGAGGTGGTGAGGGGGGCGAGAAATCTAGAAACAAACACAGAGACGAACAAAACAAACAAACTAACGGGAGGACAAAAGGAGGAGATAGATGACAGGAAACAGGATGAAACAGAGATGAAGGGAAAAGAGCCAGAAAGCCTCCGGTGCACCGTGGGTCACTTGGTTCTATCTAAATTGATTTTTTGCAAATTTGTTTAGGAATCCACTGCTTTAAAGCACAATAACTTTTACCTTACACTACTTATTACCTCTCTGTCTTGCTCAAAAGGAAGAATTTTCTTGAATAAAGTTCATCAAATTGCCACAAACTAAGTGACACATAAAAATCTGGAGTCAGGTGGTTTTATTCTAAGGAGGACCGGCTGGTTTCATAAAGAATAAAAACCTTAATTTCCATTTTTCTTTGGTTCTCAGGCTGAGAAACGTACCAGAGATCCGAAGCCGACGGTCCAGAAGTGCTCGTTGCGAACTTCAAGCACTCCGTCCAGAGTTGACACCTGATTAGACACAAAGAGGGACAATTAACCAACAAGATTTGTTTAGGACTGACGCTGTCTTATAAAAGTCAGAACAAACTTTTAAATCGGTCCCTGCAGATCTGCTCTGAGTGCAGACCCTCACCTCTCTGAGCAGTTTGTCCAGCTGTCCAATGATGTGGGACGGTGTCGTCTGTGAATGAGAGGTGTAAATAAAACTGTAATCACACTACCTGTTTGTTTTGAAAAGTGATGTTTAAATAAAGTTAATTATTCTTATTCTTACCTGCAGCAGCACTTTGCCGCTGTAGACGCTCATGGGATACATGGTGCCAAAGGTCATGAGAGCGATGGTGACCGCAGACGCCGTGTCCACCGCATTGTAGTTACTGAGCAAACACACACAGCAAAGGAAATCAACATGAGTAATATTTAAAAACAATAAAACTAAATATAAAAGTCAGCTAGAAGAGACAGGAGGTTGATTCTTTAATAGTCTTAATGTGGATGTGAAGTCCACGATTTGTGGCTCAGTTTGTGGCCTTTGAGAATAAAGTTTCAAGGTGAATTCAGACTTTTGTTCATTCTTCTTTGTCAGCAATAAATTGCAGTATTTCTTTTTATTTTTGAGAAAACAATCTCACCACAAGCTCCATTTATAAGCTTTTGAATCTCATGTTCCTCAGCAGATGGAGTTTGCCCTGTTGTCACTGAACAAAAGATTTTCTGAACATTTAAAGGATTTTTCCTCCATGTTGGCTACAAAAAGATTAAAATGACAAAAAGCTCCAGGAAAGCTATCAAATGGACCTTGTGATGAGTTTGTTTTCTCAGCTGTTCTCAGCAGCTCCAAGGTCTTTAAACCTCAACTTTTTAATCAAAATTAAATCCTTTAAAAGTGGCCCCTGTTTGGAGAAGCATCAGGAGTACGGGTGGAGGAAGCTAAGCAACGTGCTGCTGTGGACAGGGTCAGCAGAAAAACATATTTTAGACACAAAAAAAAAATCAATATTAGTTAAAGTGTACACCATATTCAGAATATTTTCACCTCTTTAACTTGCTGTCAGACACTTGTCTCACAGGAAAAACTGCCACTATATAAGCCAAATATCACTCTGCAAACCAACCAAACTCCATTAGTTGGTAATTAGTCATTTTAAATTATTATAAATATAAATGAGTGATGTTAGTTTGTTTGTGTTATTGTGTGACTTCGGTGAATCCAAGCTAACCCTTTAAAACAGTGTCTTTGAAATGGTGATAATAATACTCGTAGGGGTACTTTGCAGGGAGTGTGTGAGATTTTTTAAAATGTTTTAAATGCTTAATTAAGAAATATCAAAAACCTCACAGAAGAAGAAAGCGACAGAAGTAATCACATTCACTGTGAGCAGGAAGACAGTTTCTGTATTAAATAACAGAAAAAAAATCTAGGAAATGTAATTTTGAAAACATGAAGATGAAAACAGAATAAATCAGACACTGATGGTGCAGTGCAAAGCTTCATATAGGCATTTACAAAAAAAAATTGCATTTGGCTGAAAAACTATTTCAAAAGGTGTATATTATTAAAAAAGTTTGCTTTCAAACAAAGAAGTAACACAAACTAACGGATTAAGGCAGCAGTGGACCAACAGGTCCTGTGTTCTGTGAGTTAAAATTACTGATTTTTCCGGTGGAGTTTGGTTGGTTTGGTTTGACGATGGACACGTACCTCCTACGACCACACTTCAAATAATACGAAATATCCCTTTAAACTGGAGGAAAAGTCAGTACATCCTGTCACTGACGAGTTAAATGCTTTTACATAATGGTTCTATGGGACAACAGTCACTTTCTGATATCATTATATATGAATTTGATTTTTTTTTTCATAATCTGAGGTATTGGAAGCATCATGTAAACCTTGAACGGAGCAGAGCGTTGGGGAACTCCCTCATTTTTTATCATCAGCACTCTAAATAATTCAAGGAACAAAACTCCGTCACTTCACTTCTGACATCAATTTAAAAAAAACCTGAGTCTCATTTTCTGTCCCCGTGTCTGCGTGTTCTTTCCTCACTGGAGTGTTTCGCATCAGGACACATTTTAGGTTCAGAGCAGATAAAGATCAGGACAGTTTAAAGCAGCGAGACGAGAGGGAATTTCCAGCGGCAGCAGGAGCAGCGGCGGCAGCAGCAGCGATGGAAACGTGACATCACTGAAGCAAAGAGAGCAGCCAGTGGTTTCAGCGTGTTGTTAAACAGTGAATTTGGGGATTTACCGGGCGGCTGCAGAGGGAGATCAACTCTTACTTACTTTATTTCTATGAGCATGTAGGTGATGCAGAGGGAGAGAGCTCCTGCCATGTTGATCAGGACAAACGGGTTCATACGAGGCAGCAGCACGCTGCTCAGACCGGGGATGATGCCACACAAACTGTACACACACAAACACAAACAAACACAGGATTAATACAAGAGATCACCTCTAGATTAGGGCTGGGCGCCAGGGCATAAATTTATATTGCGGTATAATTTGAAGCATGTGCGATAACGATATATATTGTGATATATTCTTTTCTTCTGTGTATATATGTCAAAATGACTGTTTCTGAACATACTCACATAGCAGATACATTGCAGCAGAATAAACACACTTCAAAATAGTACAGAATACCATTTTAAGAACATTTATTGTGCAAAACTTATAAAAAAAATACAAAACCTTTCAAGTAATTTTGAAGCTGTGTAACGGATCTTTCTCCAAACAATGTAACACAAAATTCTCAAATAAAAAATACAAGTAAAATGTTAGTAAAGCACAAAATTCAAAATTGTTTAAAATTAATAACGTTAATAAAGTGCAAAATGTAAAAAATAGTGCCGTCAATTAAAATATTTCATTGTGATTAATCGCACGAGTGTCTATAGTTAATCGCGATTAATTGCAAATTAATTGCACATTTTTTATTTGTCCAAAATGTACCTCAAAGGGATATTAACCAAAAACAATGACAAATATTGTCCAGAAACCCTCAAAGGCACCACATTTAGCATAAAAAAGCTCAAATTATAACAACAAACCCAAGTCTATCAGGCACAGATGAGCATATTGACCTGCTCAATTTAATATTAAAGCCAAAACGCACTAAAAACTTCAATAGAAAAGTCAGTTGAAGTTTCTATGGAACTGCAGGCTTCAGATTTAAAATGTCAACACCACAGAACCAGCAGTAATTTAGGAAAAGGTTACTAATTATATGCATTTATTTATTTATTAGTATTAGTATTGTTAATAATAGTTAATTTCTTTAATATAATTTTGTCCTCTGATGAGAAAAATCCTCTCCTTTTTTCAGCTCAGTCTATAAAATGATGAATGCGTGATATTCGTGTTTTTGTATTAATGCAGCAGGATCATTTACATCAGTGAGGATGTTTTAGACCACAGCAGACAGCAAACTGCACACACCGAGGAGATGAAGAGGAAAGACAGTCTGGACTCTTCATCATGACTTATAATAATGCAGCGCAGTGACAAAAGTTTTGTGGAGGAGCAGAGCGTCTGTCAGTTTGGACTTTGCAGCGACAGATATTTTAATCTGTAGTGTTTAAACCACAGAACTGTACAGTAACATCAGGATGCATCATCAGTAAAGTTTTTATATCAGTCGGTACTTCACGCAGTCACTGCCCCTCCCTCCCTCCTCTCTACAGCTCGTCTCTCCTCCCGTCTGTTATGATTGATCAGCATGAAATAATTAAGTATTTAAAAGTACATAAATTGGACTTGGAGTAAAAAAAATCATGCACCACAAACGTGAACGTTAATAACATGATTCATGATCATGAAAGTTTTTTATATCAAGTCGACACATCTGTCCATATTCTCACGCTCGCTCTCTCTCCCTCTCTCTCTGCTGTAGGTCAGACTTATTTTTACTTTCACTTGGTTTCAGGTGGAGCTGCAGCTCGATCAGCACTCACTCGTCTCCCTCCTCATATACTTCTTTTTCTTTGCACTGAGCCAGTCGCTTAAACAGACAAGCCTGTTTACATTGTCGGGTGACAGAAGCTCGCGTCTTCAAACTATTGATCAGGCCAATATGTGCCTTAACGCGCGTTAAAAAAATATTAGGAATTTGCGTTAATGCATTATTAACACGTTAACTTTGACAGCCCTAGTAAAATAACAAACATTACAATTTCTTCCTGCAAACCTGATTACTTATTTATATCGTGGTAGGCCGGTATAGTCAAAATCTCTACCGTTGGCCAAATTCATATCATTTCTACCGTATACCGTTTATACCACCCACCCTTACTCTAGATTGTCACACTAAATCACCTCCAAATGTTACCCAGGCTTTGAAAAATAATTCATTTCATGGTGAAGACATTCGGCTCATTATAAAGTCATAAAGTCATATGTAGTTATTCACTCAACCAAACAAGAACATATTATACCAAGAAACAAAACACAGATTAACAAGGTTTAGATGAGCATCAATTCAGAACACATTCATCATAGACAGATCAATAAATAATGATCAACAAAATGTATAAAACATCAGACTCCTTTAGAGAAAACAAGCAGGTTCCTCTTAACTTTCGTTTGCTGCTGAAAGAAGTGGACAGATTTTAATATGTTAAGAAGAGGAAAAGAGTATTAAAGCCAGAAGGGCCAAAGGCAAACGTCTGGACAATAGAGTCTATTCTAACAATCCCAGAAACAAAAATCATAAATAATAACAGAAGTGGATTCATATTTTAACAAAACACACCAGTCTGTCCATCTGCTCTGTCCCGTCTCTAGAGGACTGTTTCCTCATTGTCTCTAAACTGAAGCTTCCCCGTGTTTATGTTTGTCTTCAGGATTAGGCCTTTAACCCGATCACACACCGTCATGATGGACTTTAGGGGACTTGAAGTGGAATTGATGGGATCACTCTTGTTTTGTTTCGTGTTATGTTGGTGTAAGACGACAGTCTGAGCTCCAACAAACCTCCTCTACATGCAGCTGTTCCTGCCTCAGTGAAGGAAGCTTCACAGTCCACGCAGAAAAGTCGATTCTGTCTTTCAAGTGTTTCATGAAAAGAAAAATGGAAACTTGGATCTTGAAGCTGCACCACAAAGATTCTGTCTTCAGAAGCTAATTTGGGCTGAAACCTTGAACAGGGAATTATCACTGCACAGTGACTTTCTATAGAGGCTGATGGATCAAAACTTAATCCACCAAACTCCTCCACATTTTCTTTTCACAACTCCTTAATCTGGCTAACACAGATTTTCATTATCAATCAGTCTGCAGATTACTTTTCCAATTAATAATTTAGTCTATACAATGTGAGAAAATAGAAATGTGCTGCATAATTTCAAAGAATGGAAAGTTTTTTTTTCTTTGATAAATTAGCCACCGACCGCTCTGTTCACCTCTTTGTGAGTGTTTTAAAAAGATTTTTTGATCATTTGCTCAGAATTAAGACATTTACTATTACATTTAATTAAATGGACAATTTAGAGTTTCATTGTAACTTGTAGAGACTTCAATAGGTGACCAAAAGAGACTCAAATTAACTGCCAAAGTGATCACTCCTCCGTGTGACAAACATGTTTAGTGATGAAGTCATTAGTGAACTGACAGAAAAATAATTAGCTACAATTTATTAATAAATCAAATCACTTAATACATTTAATCAAGTAATTTTTTAGGCAAGAATGAGAACATTTCAATGGTTCCAGCTCTGCGAATGTCAATGTTTGTGGCTTTTCCTCGTCCATTATGATGATAAACTGAATATCTTTGGACTTTTGACTGCTGACTAAAAAATTATTTGAATAAGTCCAGTTGCTGACATTTTTAATAATGAAAAACATTTTTTGTTGCAGTCAATATATGAATATTGAATCTATAGGCAGGGGACAAGGTTGCAGTCTGAGTATAACTGACCTATCATGTTTGAAGCTTTTATTGCATGCAGGTAAACAGCCCGTGTGCAGAGCAAAAGAGGCGAAACACATCAGCTGCCAAAATTCAATGTTTTCATTAGCTTTTTTAAAAATTTACCTGCCTTCATACTTGTGAAACAAACCGGCTGCAGTGGGATTTTTTTTTTTATCCCATTTAAAGCTGTTTTGACTCTGTATAGTGGATCTGGAAGGAGGTTTATCACTTTTTGTGCTCTAATCATAGTGAGGATGTTTTCTTCTTTGTTTTTGAAACCCTTCAGCAGAAGTCAGAGGTCAGAGCGGTCGACAGAGCAGCACCTGTAGAGCTGCTAAAGATAACTGTTGTATCTGACATGGTTCAATGTGGCCTGACAACGTGGCGTGATGCAGCATGATGCAGCATGAAGACGTGAAGTTGGATGGTGTCATAACGTCGCATCACGTGACACAGTCTGATGTGACGCGGGTGTTTTTTTAACAACAGCTGCATGCTGTGGACGTCCAGGCTGAGAGGCAGATTTAATCAGCAGGACTTGACTGCTGTTAGTTTAATTGAACGAGGTCACTAAGGACACACATCAATAACTCCTCTCCCATCAACTGACACAAAACACAGCCTGTAAAATGTTTTTTAAAGGCTCAACATCATTATTTAACAAGCTGCAGTGATGGCCTGCTGCAGAGGAGTTGATTTAAGGACAAAAACCTTCAACAAACTGGTAAAATATCTAGATGAATATACCTGGATAAAAGAAAAGAAAGATGTCAAACAGGGAAAAAGGGTGCGCAAATGTACATTAATTAAGATTTCTTGAATCTTGAGGAAAAGCTTTATGATAATGACATCACCTGAGTGATCCGCGCACAAGCTTGAAAAGTACAAACTCTGTGCTACAAACTTTAAAAGACATGAATAAACATCCATGTCTGTAACAAAACTAGAGTTAGAGTTTCATTATGGTCTGTGTAGGTTTGTCTGGAGCTGAAGAGGGCAACACATACCAGAGGTGTAGAAAAGTGTTAAAACATCTGCTTCTATATTATTCTATGTGAGCCCATACATCTGGCATAACCACGCATGATGACAAACATCCACACAGAATACTAAACTAACTTCTATTTCCTAACTAACTTCTATTTCCTATAACTAACTTCTATTTCCCAGCTTAGACTGGCATTGCTAGACCAATTTGCAAATTTTCAATTCCCGAGGGGTGTTATCAAGATGTGCAGACACAATTAGAAAGAGCTTCAACAAATCAGAGAAATCAAATGTGACATAACGTACAGGAGTTGGTAACTTAAACTTTTACAGATCCTGTCAGAGGTGAGGCTTCTTCCCTGTCAACAAAAGCTTTAAGTGCAGCTGTTCTTCTGTTTTTCTCTTAGAGAAAAATACATCATCCAGTTCATTTCATACTGACGTGATGGCAGATTCAACAGAAACCGTTCCACATCAGCGGCAGCCATCTTGGTTGTTTACAAAAATGTCTCAACAGCCAATAATGTCGCACTCCTGTGTACAATCATAGCATTCAAACCCGTCCAGTATTAGATCAACAGTTCTAAATGGTCTGACGAGATCCAGAATGGGATCTGTCCGAACAGGAGGAGGATCAGACGTATCTGCCAGAGCAAAAACAACGTGAGCTCCCAGATTTACATATATATATATGTTTGTTGAAGACCCACAACAACCTGCCAGAAATGGGCAATAACTTCCTGGATCAGCATGTCACATAGACCATAAATGGCGTGTCCAGTGCTGCATGTGTCAAATGATGCGCTGCTTTGCAAGGCAGCAGGGTCCAGAGAGTTTTGCACTTGAAAGTACAAATATCTGGACCTTTGCTGCAGCAATCTGCTGCAAGTGTCACTTCTTGACATTAGTCCAGCAACATGTCTTAAGACATGGGTGCTTTCACACGTACCTAGATAGATAGATAGATAGTACTTTATTGATCCCAAACTAGGAAATTCTTGTGTTACAGCAGCTGTCATCAGACAGACAGAAAAAACAGGTCAAAAAATAAGAAATAAAATATATAAGAAAAATAGACATATATACATAAAGATTAAAAATATACAGAGTACTATACTGTAATGTACAGAAATACACTACACCAGTAGCAGTAGTGTACCAAAACACTGTGCAAAGTATCCAATGTAGACATAAGTTATATACACGAGACGGTGGGAAATGAGGTAGAGTGGTATTGAGACAGATGTGCAAAATAGCTAACAAATGTGCAGTTAGCCATGACCAGCAGGTATTGATAAGATGTTGCAAATAGCTAACAGATGTGCATTAGCCATGACCAGCAGTGCAATAGGAAAAATGGTTGGACCAGAACTATAAGAACTATAAAGAACCCACTGTGGAGAGTTCGGAGTGCTGTCTGTCAGACAGAGGTGAGGTATTGTACAGTGTTATTGCTTGGGGGAGGAAAGATTTCCTGTATCGGTCCTTGTGACAGCAAAGCTGTCTGTCTGTTGGAGAAAGAACTCCGCTGTTTGTCCAGTGTGTGATGGAGAGGATGGTCAGGGTTATCCATGATGGATAACAGTTTTGTTCAGTCTCCTCCTTTCCACCACTCCTTCAGGTGAGTCCGGTTTGCAGCCAATCACAGAGCCGGCCTTCTTAATGAGTTTATTCAGTCTGTTTCTCTCACCGGCTCCGATGCTGCTTCCCCAACAGACTACAGCAAAGTAAAGTGCACTGGCCACAACAGACTGATAGAAGATTTCCAACATCTTGCTGCACACGTTGAAAGATCTCAGCTTCCTCAGGAAACAGTCTGCTCATCCCCTTCTTGTACACAGCCTCAGTGTTGGCCTTCCAGTTCACCACCTGGTTTGGTCTGGACTTTCAGACTTTCAAATTTGATCCAAACCAAAACTACAGGCGTGAAACCTGCCCCGGATCCCAATCCAGACCAAACAGCCGAACCCTGGTCTGGTGGTCTCAGTCCAGACCAAACTGAACCATAGTTCAGTCCATTTCTGGTATGAAAACTGTTGCTTGGATGGTTTGGACTTTTAGATAAATTAAAGGAACTTCTGGCAGGCTATCATCAGAACTGGAAAAAGAAACATTGTTTTATTGACATTTGGTCTGATGACTTTATAAAGAAAAACAGACACTTTTCTATTATTTTCCAAGAGGATGAAAGTGAGACACTGAACTGAACGCCGTCTACAAACCGATCAATGTACAGAAAGACTCATCTCACGTAGGTGCTGATGATGGGACGCTGGTATGTCATGTAAAGTTCTTAAGTGTGCTTGTATAACTGCAATGCCAAACCAAAACTAGCTGGATCAAATCATACAATAGAGTAAAAACATGAACCTTTGTTCAGACTTTGATTCAGACTTTGAGGTGAGAAATCACCCTTAAATGTAAAATGTACATGTACGTTTCTTTGTCTTGTAAGAGTTGCAGATAAAAATGTAGAGGTCCATCCCATTGACACAAAGTAAAGTCCCACAAGATGAACTAAAATAATCCAACCATTTCTTTCATAACTGATAAGTTCGACAACCATGCAAAGCAAATTATTTATCCTGGATTAGACAAAAATTAAAGTTAGAGAATGAGTGAAGTTTCACTTAAATTGAGGATGCTGCTACTTTCTTGAATTTCCCTTGTTGCATAAATAAGTCACATGAGAACAGGTTCTTCATCCCCGTTCAGCCCTGCAGGGGAAACCAAACATTCAGCCGACTCCCCAAAACCCTAAACAGAGCCGACCCCGCATGCTCTCTGAGTAGCACACCGGGCCGGTGTTCCTGGAACCGATTAACGGGTCAATGAACACATCTCGGGTGGATTGGCCCCGTGCTGGGTGTCAGATTGAATTTCCAATACGTCAAAGGCCAGCGCTCTGGAGCCGCGGTGGCCGATGGCGTCGAGCGCTGTCACAAGCATGAAGAGCGGCACGGTGGCTGGCTGCCGTGAGGTGTTTGTCATTGGATAATGTTTAAAAACACAACAGTGACCTGGATGTCAACACGTAATTAATGTCAGACATGTCATTCAGAGAGTCACATGTTGGCCACGGGCAGGAGTTTCTTAAGACTGAGGAGGGAGGAGAGGAGAGGAGGAAGAAAGGAGAGTATGAAAGTTTGTTTATCCCCAACAAAAACATGTTATTCCTATAATATCATTTTAACAAGTAAATATGAAGCAGAGCCTCGTTAAGATGGACAACAGGGACAAACAGAGGCGATGATGTCACCCGAGACAGATCCTACAGCGACTCCTCAGACGGTGAATAATGGAAGGACTGCTGCAGCGGTGATGTTACTGGGACGTATGAGCACAGGTTGTGATTCACTGCTGGACACTCTGGGTTCATATCAAACCACAAAACTCAGTCCATCACACGAGCCTAAAACTGAGCAGTGAGTCACTCAGATACATCTGAGCCAATGGGTTCCCCTCGCCAGATTCGGTCCCTGCAGGAATTTCCATGCAGAAAATCTGGTTTCGTGTTTGGTTCTGCAGCCTAACGTACATTTATTTATACCTGGTGACAGAGCTGAGAGAACGAAACTGGCTCAGATTCTCTTTGAAATCAGATGAAACCAGCCTGTGTTCACATTTTCCCCAGACAAAGTTACAGTGAGTGGTAGGTTAGCCAGGTAAAAAGAAGCAGGAGGGATTTTTATTTTAATGATTTTATTTTTGACCTTAGATTTTGTGGTCATGGTGGTGGAAACACAGTTTGCACAGGAGACTCTGTACCTTTGTCCTGATGGCAGCTGCTGAAATAAGTGATTTAGAGGACAGCTGTGGACATCTAAAATTTTGCCACTTAGGCATTGAACTGCTGGAAAGCTTTGTCCTGTTTTGACACAATATCAAAAGTGAGTGTACTTTCAATTATGGATCGGTATACTCTGTTTAAAGTGTACTGGCTGACATTAAATTTCCTTAGTTTACGCAGCAGGAAGAGTCTTTGCTGTGCTTTTTTGTAAATGCATTTCACATGATCTGTAAAGGTAACAGACTGGTCCAACACAGTCTCCAGGGACTTGGAGGAGCTCACTGGCTCCACCTCTTGGCCCTGAACTGTAACTGGTTCAAATAGAGGGTTTGACAGATTGTTCTTGTTACCTACTAGACACATTTCTTCCATCTTGGTAACATTCAGTAAAAGATGACTGTTTTAATGACTGTACACTGGGGAGGCGCCCCTGAGGACATGTCATCTGCGTACTTAACTAGTGTGTCATTTTCTGTATCGCACATGATTTCATTTGTATATTCTGAAAATAAAATTGTTGATTTTAACAGCTTTAATTTCAAAACGCACCAGGGATGAACTTTATTTTAAATTACTTTGAATTTAACCACTTTATTTATCAAGGCACAAGAGTAATAGAATTAAGAATTGATTAACTTTAAAAAGCCCAAAAAACTGC